>CM056591.1:1657500-1725000 GCA_029721435.1 Gymnothorax reevesii
CGCCCTGTCGCTCTGCATCACCTACATGCTGATCGAGATGAAGTGAGTGACGGCGGATGTGTGTTCTGTGACTTGCTGCGCTGTGACTCTCCAGAAACAGGAATCTCACACCTCTAGACCTCTAACCTTTGGAGTTCACCTGTCATCTAACAAGGGTCTGGAGCTGGCTGTGGAAATCAGTGCCTCACAGCTCAGACGCTCCGAAACTTTCTGTTGACTCTAGTCAGGGAAGCGTTGCTCTGCGCTTCATGTCTTGGTTTTACCAGCTCTGTTTATATCACACTGTGACCCATCGAGCCCATTTACTCAGCTGCTCTGTTAGAGGCTTCACATTATTGCTGATTATGTCTATTCTTACAAAGGCTTAAAATTTCCTTGCAAAAAACTTTAAAGATCCATAATTTCTTTGCCATTTACAACCTGTAGTTTTCTCGCCTCTTAGGAACAGACGTCACCTCTATGATAATGAGCAGTTCTCTGATTGGCTAATGAACAGAGCTGATGGTAAAATAAAGGAATATTCCTGCTGTGAGAGGTGGGAGGGCGATGGGAGTTGGGCTCATAGACGAAGCTCAGTGCTCAGTGGAAAAATACGCTTTATCTGACTGTCCCAGACCGAGTCTCTTGTCGATACCATTTTGTCCTCTGTACATTCAAAGGGCCTGTTCTTTTAGATAGCATTCCGCGTTAGCTTGGCTTCAGGTCTTGAAGTCGATGAGTCTTTAGCCTAGCATCATCACAGTGGAAAAAATAAACCTTACAGCAACTTCAAAGGACCCTTATTTACACAATCTGTCATGTATATCTGGAATTTACAACTTGGAAATTTTTTTTTTTGGAAAATGAGTTGTTAGAAGGTAGATGGTTGGAGCTATAACCACTGAACATGTATCCTTCCGCCTGGCGCAGTGATCTGTGCATCGCTAAAGCTGTAGGAAGATACTGTAACTGTACATAACCTACCATTACACTGATACATAAATGTTTATGGTAATTTATTCCTTTATTTGATTTTAATTGTTTAATTTTGATTGGCTTTTGTGTTTGTGTTGTTTGACTGCAGTAACTACAATGCTGTGGACACTGTATCGGCAGTTGCCATAGCGCTCATGACATTTGGCACCATGTATCCCATGAGTGTGTACAGCGGGAAGGTGCTGCTGCAGGTACGAGCATTAGGTTATGGGACCCCACATACTGCCTGATGTGCACACACTTTGTGCAGCTATGCATATTAACACACTGCTCTCTTCTGTCTCCAGACCACTCCCTCGCACGTGATTGGTCAGCTGGACAAGCTGCTCAGAGAGGTGGGAAAACGATGGCTGTGAAAACTGGAAAAATAATAATAATTCTGTCATTTCACTACTGATGGGGATTCGGGCCGATTGCTGTATACATTCACAGACAAACCATAGTTATGGTCAAAAAAAATTTTTGTTCGCCCGGTTTAAGTAATTATTTAATCTGTAAGATATGGGACAGGCCTTTATAGGGGTAGTAGAAGTGGATCGGGGTGTCAGCCTGGGGGCACAGGGGCATGTAGGGGGGCAGCTTGTTGCTTAGTGGCTAAGATTCTGGAGTTCTGAAGGCTGTTGGTCGAGGCCCCAGTTTAGTCGCTGTGAGGTCAGTGCAGCTGTTAATCCGTTACCCTAAACCAGAAACCCTAACTCCACAAACCCACAGCTGCTGGGTGAATGGACCCTGATTGACACAGTGAACGGGTAGTTTGGACGAAAGTTTTAGCTCAGTGACTGTAGTTTACCCTTGTGCTTGTATTTGAATGAGAAGGGTTCATATAAGGGATTAGAGCTGTAGTCTGTGTGCTAGAAGTATGGAATTTATTTTGGTGCTGATGTTTAAAAGTTACTCAAGCAGTGCAGTACTCCAGTGTACCTGTGACTGTGGCACGGAGATACGAGCTAACATACGAGCTAACGCTACACGCTTTAATCTCCTCAGGTCTCCACTCTGGACGGGGTCCTGGAGGTCCGGAACGAGCACTTCTGGACAGTGGGTTTCGGCTCTCTGGTACGTCCCTCTGTATTGGGCCGGTCCAGTTCAGGAGAGACTGTACCCCTCACTGTTTGTTTGGCTGTGTATTGTTCGGGGCACATGTATACTGCCCAGGGGTGTGTTTCCTAAAAGCGTAGTTGCTAATTAAGTTAGCAACGTACATATTTTGTCCATCGACAGCCATGAAAGTTAGCATCTGTGATTTTGGGAATCGCGTGCCAGGTCTCTGGTTCATGAAGAGATAGACCTTTATTACTGGGACGCAGCGTATGTGTGTTTGCTGAAAATGTGCTCTAACTCGTACTCTTGCCCTCAGGCTGGCTCCATCCACGTCCGAATTCGGCGCGATGCCAACGAGCAGATGGTGCTGGCCCATGTGACCAACAGGCTGCATGGCCTGGTCGCTACGCTGACTGTGCAGATCTTCAAGGACGACTGGCTCCGCCCGTCTCTGGTCACCACCGGAATCCTCCCAGCGAGCGTCTCGCACTCCGTGGATTTTGGGACCCTCCCCCCACCCTCCTCCCGCCCCGCCGCTGTGCTGGACGTCCTCACCTCCACCCCCATCAAGCCCGGCACCCCGCCGCCCGAATTCGCCTTCAACACCCCGGGGAGGAACGTCCCACCCCTGCTGCTGCCCGGCGCTCAGGCTCACAGGCCGCAAAGCCTGGGGCTCGATTCCAGGGCCTCCCCCTACAGCGGTGTGCCCGGCCTGGGCTGGGTTCGGCCAGACGCTGGCCTGGCAGGAGTGGGCCTGGGCAGGCCGTCAGTGCCTGTGGGCTACAGACCTCCATACAGCGCGGTGCCGCAGAGATATGGGACACACACACCACCAGGGCAGTTCAGTCAGTTCAGATCCTGATTTTTGAGATGGAGAGATTGAGTCCGTCTGGAAGAGAGAGCGAGAGAGAGAGAGAGATGCATTTTTAGTATTTATTTTCAAGGAACCAAAAGACTCTTGATCAGACTAAGTGCAATGGAATGGGTTGTCCCAATGTTTTTGGTTGTTCATTATATGTGGTTACATATTATTAACTGTCAACTTGTTCTTTTTATTTTGTCTTCCTTTTTTGGGGGGTTTTTTTTCCTCGTGGTTGCAATGACACTCTTCAAACGGTGCAGAGCGGGTCAGTTGTGTTTGTGTAGCGGAAAGAGAATATCCTGTTAGCACTGCCTGACTCTGCTGAAGATGGATGTTTAATTTATGGATGAAGGTCCCTGTTGTAGCTGGACTCCTCCTGTTTTTAGCTCTTATTGCTAACAGTTAGCATGACTCTGCCAGACGCGGTTCAGCAGGGTGACAGGGGTCAGTACAGGGAGATTTAAACTCCAGCTCATTGCTTTATCTGGACATTTAGCATAAATGATACCTGCCACAGGTGTTAATTAAACAATTAACTGTAGATGTGGCCTGAGCATCCAGAAATGGGTTTGGTCGCTCAAAAATGGAGACTCTCTTCCCTGAGTTTCATTGGGGAAGCTTCTCTGGTCTCGTGGTCATCCATATGTTGGTCAGTAAGAGCTAGATATACCTTAAGTTTTTGTATATGTTAAACCTCAGCACACGCAAAATTACTGACACAGCCTGTGATTGGTCATCGTATTTGTTTGGCGTCAATCATCGACCGTGTTAGGGTCATTCCATATAAAGTCAACCAGAAGTCCCCAGGTCACAGACTCCAGTTTGGCTCAAATTTATTTTGGGAGTACCTCTAAATTCATAATGACCACATGCAAAATTTTAGGCTCCTACTCCAAGGGGTTTCAGAGATTTGGTCCCCCAAAAATTGGGGCCATGCCCCAAGCGAATCGTGAACGTTAATTTATAGGGATTATGGAGGCCAATATCTTCGGAACCAATCATAGGTATGGGCTATTATATATATAAGTATAATTGCTACCCATGGTAATTTGGGTGCAGGCTTTCAGAATTTCTTGTAAAAATGTATCTATCACTTTTCTTTTTCAAAATATTGGCCTCTCAATTATGAATATGTTTATGGGTGGAAATCAAAAATTCAGTTTTCAAAGACACCTCATGAGGCCAAGATCCCTTACAGAGGCTAAATTGTGCTTGAGTCCTTCTTTATGAGGACAGGTCTGTCTGTTCAAGGAAGATTGACTGGATCCATGGCATAATAATATAGTTAGGAGACCCTGAAAAGGATAAAAAAAAAGTCACTTTTTTGCCAATTTTAGATTGGCAAGTTCACCATGTGGGCAACTACCCACGGTAATGAAACTTGTTCTACTTGAACGTATACATCTTGAGTTCATTGGATCAAAATTACAACTTGCCTTCTCATCTTGGGCGTGACCCCTAATTTTTGGGGGGCCATAGGCTATCTTGGAAACCCCTTGGAGTTGGACCCTAACATTTTTGCATGTACGAATATAGATGTACTCTCAAAATAAATTTCAGCCAAATAGTCGTTGGCCATGGAAGATTCTTGTACTTTGGTTGAGTTCATATGGAATGACCCATTTTTGGGTTTTGCATTTGCTAATGATCTTGGTAAGAATGTTAAAACTGCATCATGGTCCGCTTTCCATGACACGGGAGTGTGACTTTAGAGAGTAATTATTACCTCTATTCATGGCTTCGTAGTTACCAGAACAGTCACTGCTATCTCAAAAGTGGCAAATTAGCCCCTGAACTGTCATTATACCAGGGTTATCTGTGGCGAAAAACCCTCTGAACTGTTGTAGATGAACGGCCTTCTGTTTACCCTTCATCTGCAGTTCAGTTTATACCTGAATTTGAGCTCAAAATATTATCTGTACATTAGATCAGCCAGCAGTAAAGCCTGGGACTACACTGGGCCATATTTTAAGACCTTTGGAACTTAGAATCAATCTTTAAAATGGATTTTATATTTCAAAATGCACTTTTGTCATTTCGAATGAATGGAAAAAATATTGCATACATACATAATGCGGGAAAAAAAATGGCCGGAGAGCCTCTTCAGAGCTGTGTGACGGACTGTATGGGAGGAGGGGTGATGTACACTACCGCTCAAAAGTTTGGGATCACTTGGAAATTTTCTTATTTTCCAAGGAAACACACATGAAATAAGTCTGAATAGGAAACATAGCAAATGAACAGAACATGCTGACATTGTCTGAGTTAGAATAATGATTTTAATGGAAAATGATGAATATGTACTTCAAACTTTGCCTTCATTAAAAAAAAAAACACCTTCACTGTTGATACTGAAACTGGTGTTTGACGGGAACTATTTTGCGCAGCTGCTAGTGAGGTGTCTTTGTCTTAAACTACACACTCTCAGATATTTGTCTTCTTGCACAGTGGTGCATCGGGGCCTCCCACTCCTTTTTTTTCTGTCCTTGTTAGTGCCAGTGTGTGCTGCTCTCTGAAGGGAGTAGTTGACAACATGGTAAGAGATTTAAAGTTTTTAATTTCTCGCATTGAATAGCCTTCTTTTCTAAGCACAACAACAGACTGACGGGTCTCTAAAGGAAGTTCTTTCTTTTTGGCCATTTTGAGCCTGTAAACAAACAAACAACTGCTGATGCTTCTGGTACTAAACCAACCTCAAGAATGCCATGCTCCCTTTTGCGCTCCCTTATTAGTTCAACGGTTTTCAGCTGTGCAACACATTTGCAGAAGGGTTTTCTAATAATCAATTAGCCTCATGAAATGCTGAACGTGGATTAGCAGCCACACCAGGAGATTGATGCAGAGGACTGACAGCTGCAGATAATGGGCCTCTATGCAAAAATGTAGATCATTCTTTGATTTTCATCTGATTTAATTTTAATTGTGAAATGGATAAAAATGTTTGTGAAAAGCATGAAAATGTATTTTTCTTTGGAAAACAAAGAAACTTTTGAGCGGTAGTGTATATTCCTGACGAATGGGATTGGTTGGTTTACTCATGTACAATGTGACATCACCTTACGATGAAAAGGATCAGACCCAATCAAAAGCCAGTCATGCGAATGGAAAATATTTATATTTAAATCCTTGTTGGAAAATTTGGTCATATCCTCATATTTTTATATGAATACTCTAAAAGAATTTGATGAAAGAAAATTGATGATTTTAACCCCTTAAATTCTAATTATAACTTGAATTTTCCCTTAAGTTTGTTCAAAGTTGGGAAAAGCATTTTGTTAATCTTGCGGGGCAACGTCACATATTCTGTATCTGTGGGCTGCGGTGCTTCACTGAAGCTACATCACACTTTTATTGAGAGAAATATTCAAACCCAGGACAACCTGTTTTTGACCACAGCATTACATCAAATCGAGAATATTTTATACACATTTCCCTGTAATTCAGCGGGACAAATTTGGGATCTTTGGAAACCTTGGGTTAGAGGTTAAGTTCCATGGATTTAAAGCTATGCTAATGTTTCCCATCAGATCAAACAGCTGCGCTGACTCTCTACCTTGGCAAACTTAGGGAAATATTTGACCACCCACTGAGTTGTGTGTTTATCCAACGGTCTTAACCTGTCTGATATTGGGAATAAAGGGATATTTATGAGAGGAGACCTTTCAGAATTCATATTTTCTTTAGTGTTGGGTTTTATTGAGTTTTATGAATATGTTCTATATCCAGATCAACTTGCAGTGTGTGAATAAGGGAGGCTGTGACCCTGACAGAGGGAGGTGTGGTTGTGCCAGTTCATGGAGAGATGTGTCAGGAAAGAGGCGGAGCATCAGAGCAGTAGGAGCAGAGAGAGAGATTTAGGATTAACTGTAACTCCAGTCGTATTCTGTCAAAAAGCTACTGACAGAATTACACTTCTATAGAACTTGACCTGTTAGTTTGTATGGGGAACATTGCAAAATAATTTTATGTGCAAATCATTGCAGTAAAATTATTGATGAATTCTGAAATGTAGGACTTGAGAGACCAGGAGTGAGAGATAAGTCAGTACAGAAGCCTGGGGTCTGAAATGGCTGCACTGTTTTTGAAGCTTGTGATTCAGTCAAGCATCTTCAAAACCACTTAAATATGTACATTACTAGTAAATGTGATCAAGCTACAATCCTCAATGCCGGGGTGTGAATTGTTGGCGGATGAGTGGCTCAGAAAATGCACACATAGGTGAGGCACCAGGATATTCATCAGTGTGCTGTAGCCCTCTCTCCCTGGACTCCTGTTCTGTGTAGCACTGGGGAACAGGATTGATCTGTGCTGATAGAGATGTGTTCAGCACTCTGCAGGAGGTCCTGTGTTCACATGCACTGGTGTGTGAAGGATGGGAGAGTTTTTAATGAATGTACTGTGCTGCATGAGGGCTTCCCTGTGCATAACAGGCTTCTGGGTCATTCCATGTCAAATCACTCAATGAGCTAAACCTCACCATCTCCAATTTAGCTCAAAATTTGTGTGTAAATTGGTTGTGACCCAAAACCCCCAAATCTCACATTTCAGCTCCATCGAACCTTCCAGTACAAAGTTACAGCCTTTTGTTTTCTTAGATATTTCACAAAAAATGGTTGTGGCCACCAAAATTCAAATGATTTGTTGAAGGTTGAACATGCCTCATGTAGACACCTCATCAGGGTACAATTTGGCCACTACTATCGAAAGGTACCAGATTGGATCTAAATGTACAATTTTCAAAAATTTTCTCCTGGGGGAGCATTCCCCCGGACCCCCTAGGGAGATTGCCCTTTTTTCATTTTCCTACCTGCCCTTTAAAAATCCTGTGCACGCCACTGCTAGATTGGTTCGGTTTGTTTCAGTCCTCCACGCTTGTTTTCTCTGGTACAGGTTGCGAGATTCCATAGAGATAGTGGAATGAAACACATTGTACCAATCTAGCGTGAAAGAATCGTAATAATGGTCAGAATGTGTTTTTAATTTCCCTTTTCAAGCTTTCAACCGATACGACAATTAACAAGCATGAAGGACCGTATCAGTTACGAGGTTGAATAGGGGAATTAAAAACACATTCCAACCATTGTTAAGATTCTTTCAAGATAGATTGGTACGATGTGTTACATTCCATCATCTCCCTTTTGAATTTCGTGGCTGGTACTAGGATTATTTTGTTAATCTTCCTATTGAATCTCACAACCGATACGAGAGAAGACTTGGGATACATTATCATCAGTGGTGTATAGTAACAAAGTTCATGCACTTCGTTAGAGTACATAAATAGTTTGAGGATTTATACATGAGTTTTTTATTTATTTTTTTTTTTTTAACCTGGACTTTTACTGTACTGCATTTAAAAGATAAGTATAATTTCACTTCGTTACTTTGACACTTTTTAACTCGTTACAAATTAAAAGATAAATGCAATTCATCATTTAAGGATTATCTGGACTTGGCGTGTTTTACAAGAACAACGGTGCTCAGCGGTGTGTCTTCGTGCAGATGTGTCCACCAGCGGACATGGAGCTACAAGTTTATGCGCACAGTTACAAATATTCCATCACTAGATGGCACTCTCGGTTCAGTTATTGAATATTCACAAGCAAGCTGAGTTTGAACACTGTTTAGAATGTGGACGAGTTCGCTCCATGTTTTTCCGAAGTTGCCTGAATAAAACTCCTCAGCTAAGCCTGATGTGCAAACTGCTCAATATACTTGCCTGTAGTATCTATCCAGCAGATCAAAAAAAATTATCTCTTGCTACAGAGGTAATTGTTGTCCTCTGCAGCAACCACTTCAGCTACAATGAGCAAACAATATTATCCCAATTAGTAGTTAAAGGAGAATTTCGGTGTGAAATTGACTTGGGTGGACTGAAACATGATAACGAGTACTAACCTTTGTCGAATACCCCACCTCGACACGCACGCATTTCGAAATACATGGCTTTTTAGGCAAAGCTCCCAACAGGCTTACAATGATAGTGAATCGGGCATAGCGTTGCCATGCAAAGAAATCTCTATTTTTTCATCATTAACAAGACTCAAAGTAGCTCCACACACATCGGTAGAATTCCGAGGGCCCTTACATTTAAAATGAGGCACTGAGAACTTTGAAAATGCAGATAGTTTATTAAAAAAAGACTTTTTATGCAAACCGTACCTCGAGGTAGTTTCCAGTCGCCTCCATCTTGAACGTCACGATAAGTCGATTGACGAGCACGAAGGAATAGGAAGGATAGGGGAACAGATTGCAATCTATTTGTTCGCGCTCGTCAATCGACTTATCGCGACTTTCAAGATGGAGGCGACTGGAAACTATCTCAAGTAGTTTACTCTCACTCTCCCACTCCCACACTCTCCCCACCTACTTTGTAAATAATTTCAATTCCAGCTCATTACTTAACTTGCACTTCATATAATTGCGTGAGCTTTGCCTCATGTAGCACCCTTTTCTTGGGCCCACATTCTCATACAGCACTTGGCGGCCCAGCCGAATACTAGGTTGTACCTAGTCTTGTTTTTGGTGATTTTACATGGAATAACACTTTTCCCCTCTTCAGCAGGGTCTCTGCTTGTGTGCTTATCTTACTGCAGCACTCAATAAGTACACAGGCTGCGCTGTAGCAACTGCTGCTGAAGTGCTTTCTCCATAGGATTATATTTCTGAACTATTTTTCATCTGAAATGGCAGCAGACTGTTTTTTTTTCCTTCAATTTATACATTTACAGTGAAGAACTGCTGTGATTTATTGGTTAATAACTCTATTTACATGATTAATGGTGAGAACAGCCACTGTGCCACACCCTGAACAACCCTCCCCATTTAGCTGTCCCTTTCATGCCGACAGTACAGGTGACTGCAGAGGGGATACAGCTCTTACTGCATGCATGAGATGGCGACCATTTCATGCCCCGCTGTGTTGGAGTGGGTCGGCTGCCTTTCTTTTATCCTGGTGTTCAGTACGCCGAGCTCATTACAGTTACTGAATTGACGTATTAGGTTATTCATCATTTACACTGTGGGTGATGATGTCCTTATCTCTCACAGGGAAGTACTGTTCTTATCTTGACTGTTCCTTTGTATTGTTTTGTGGGTCAGTGGTCAGTCTCGGTTCTGAAGGAACCCTGTGCTGTCTTCTGTTCTAGCCAAAAATAACTGGGCCAGAATTTTAGGGGGCCAAGGACTCTTTGGGGGAGTAGAAAACTTTTACTTTTTGAAGTTCACATTACGACAAAATTAACTTAAATGGAGTCCCACTACCTCTCTTTACCCTAAGCTATTTTGTATTATAAGAGGCCACTACGCAGGCTAATTTCCCTTCGTCAGCTCACCATGGTAACACAAAAGAATCCTGCAGTGATGTGCAACAGACATTTATTGAGATTCTCTCGTAAAGAAAGGGTAAAAATTGGAAATTACCCCTTGAAATACTATGAAATAGGAGTTTAAAACATGCGGCAATGTTAAAAATTAAGCTGGGATGATGTGTGTTGGCTTTGCGTGCCGGAAGTGAAGCAAACTCTTAAATCGCTGCTCCTCTGAGAAACTCTAGAGTCCGACGCTGACTCTCCATCGAGGAGGCAGGGATGGAGGACTCAGGCGAGTCTTTGCCCGTCTCCCTGGTGAACGTCACTGAAAAGCTCCACAGTGGCAAGTCTCTGGGGATGGACGAGATTCGCTCTGAATTGCTGAAGGCCCTAGATGTTATTGGGCTCTCGTGGTTGACATCCTTGTTTAACATTGCGTGCATGTCGGGGACAGTACCCATGGACTGGCAGACTGGGGTGGTGGTTCCTAATTTTAAAAGGGGACCGGAGGGTGGGCTGCACCTATGTCTATGCTGGGGTGCTGGAGAGGAGTTTACGCCCGATTGTAGAACCTCAGATTCAGGAGGGGCAGTGCGGGTTCCGTTCTGGCCGTGGAACAGTGGCTCAACTTTTTACCCTGGCACAGATACTGGAGGGCTCATGGGAGTTTGCCCATCCAGTCTCCATGTGTTAAGTGGACCTGGAGAAGGTTTATAACCGTTTCCCACGAGGTATCCTCTGGGGGGCATTGTGAGAGTATGGGGCTCCAGGGCCGTTAGTTTGAGCCATCTGAACCATGTACAACCAAAGCCGGAGTTTTGTCCGCTTTCTCTGCATTAGGTCGGACTCGCTTCCAGTTGGTGCTGGACACCGCCGAGGGCATGCCCTGTCACCTATTCTGTCCATGCGTTTCATGTCCATGATTTATCGGGGCGCAGCCGAGGTTTGGAGGGAGTCCAGTTTGGTGGCCTCAGGATTGCATCTCCGCTGTTTGCAGATGATGTGGTCCTGTTGGCTTCTCCGAGCTGTGATCTCTAACGCACTGGAGCGGTTCGCAGCTGAGCGTGAACCAGTCCGAATGAGGATCAGCAGCTCAAAATCTGGTTCAAGATTGGATCATTAAACTGGACAACAATTTAAAGCAGTGCTTCTCAAACATCTCCTGGAGAACCAGTTCTCCTGCATGTGTTACATCTCTCTGCTTTAGCCCAGGTGAGTCAGATGATCAGCTCGTTATAAACCTGTGAAGATGCTTGAAAATGAGCGAATCATTAGAATCATTTGTGCAATCGGGGAGAGATCTAAAACATACAGGAGAGCTGGTACTCCAGGAGAGGTTTGAGAAGCAATGATCTAAAGCATTCATTAAAATCAACACCAGTGGTTCACTGACCTCAGAATTAAGGTTTCGACATGGCATTCCCAGTATTCTATCCAAAATCCACCAGAGAACCTGGTGACGAGCTGAAGAGAGTCCAGAGATGTTGGCCCAGGAATCTGAAGGATCTGAGGAGGTTCTGCACGGAGAAGTGTGTCAGATCCCTCACCATGTTCTCCAGCCTCGTTATACTCCGCCGGAGGAGAGCCAGCTGTTATCTTGGCACGGGAAGACAGCAAAAAGTATAAATTGAAGGTGATCCTATAATTGCCTGAGATGGCCTTGATTAAAATGTTTCATCATAGTCATTTTTATTTTCAATCATTGTATTTCAGTTAAGGATTTTATTTTAATGAATATTTTGAATAAAATGTCAAGTGAATGAGCAGTAAAGTCATTAATTCAGAACTACTTTTGTTTATGTTCACCAAGGGTTTTAAATGACTGGATGGTGCTGTATATTTATCTGCTCATTGAATTATTGAGACGTCAGTTTAGCTGTAGAGATGCCCTTAAAACGATCGCAAGTGGGGACTACATTTTCCTTGTTGTATCAATCCAAGCCATTTTCTCAAATGACTTGGATTGCTGAAAAAAGACCAGTTAAATATATTAATTTACCTTTGTACATTGAATCATGGGGAAACCTGGCCTCCCCAAAGTTTTCACTCATTAGCATATTCAAATATAGTCGTTTCCGCTCTGTATGCTGTGTGTGTGTCATACTGTAATGAGCCTTATGGCCCCTAATGTATCTGAACTATGGAGGCATGACAGTACGCTAGTTTGCACGACCCCTGACCTTTCGCAATTTCATTTTGCACAGAGTCTGCTGAGAATTATTGGTAGAAAGTGATCTCATGAGAGTAATAACGACAACTGACTGCAGCTAGGCTAGCGATCGGCAAATCTGGCTCATGAGTCCTGGAGTAATTTGTAGCGTCTTCTCCCATGATTCCCCTGCCTGAAAGCTCAATTGGCTTTCCTCCCCTGGCACTGGTTCCCTCACAGATTTGATCACACTGTGGAACCCTGATCCTTAAAGGCCGAGAACTGTGGTTTTTCCAAACTCGTTTGGCCACACTGTCTCCACTCCTCGCAAATCGGCTGTACTGGCTGCTTTGCTAATTATCGGGGGCAAAAAATCTGAGACAGCGTTAAATCTGAGGATTGCATTGGAGAATCCCAGTTGTAGAATGTCAAAGGAAGTAGAGTAGAGTCATTAACTGTCACTCAAGCTTATTCAAGAATATGCTGTAGTTGAAATCTCCTCTGGTGTTAGTCTTGTAGCAAATTAACTTGCATCCCAAAATTGGATGGAAAACCCAAATAGATGAGGCCCTCAGCCCACCTCTGGACTTGTCTGTTTCCCTGGTCAAATCATCTGTATGTGCACAGAGCACTGGGCTGGGCAGTAGGTAGGAAACACGCTGCACCTGACAGGCCCAGGGCTACTCGCAGGGGGCCTGTTTGTTTACATGCTTGCAAATGTGCACTGATGCTTGAACAGCAGTGTCAACGTCACAGCTCTCTTCAGTGGGAGAGGGTCGTGTTTGAATTTGAAAAAAGAATGGAAGATTTAATGGGATTTCCAGAAGCCTCGTGTCTCTAATCCATCTTGTGCAGATGCGAATACTTAAGAAATTCTTTAAGGACATTTTTATTGTATGACAGTAGGTCTATTTTCAACTATCTTTAGCTTGTTCTAGTCTTCTGGAGTTAAATTAAACTGCTGAATTGATGGTCCCTCTGAGCTGAGAATGAATTTTAATGATCTGGGTGATGTCACACCGTGATGCTGATAGGGTAACGCACATCTTTCGCTCCAGATGTCTGGTCTGAGGTCACCTCTTTGGCCCCCGCCCTGTCACAATCTATTTCTCTAACAGCGCAGTTCTCTGCTCAAACACAAGGAATTGAAATGCATTTTTTTTCAGTAGCATAGCCTGCACCTGGGGCAGTTTTTGTTTCTCCTGAATATCTTGCACCATAGGGTAACTATAGTTGTGTTTTTGGGATAATGATTCAAACTGTCCTATTTTCTGGCTCTCTAAGCACACAATAAGTAAATAAATGAATAAAATAAAATGCATTACTGCAATTCCTTACCTTAAACTGATTAAGTTATGCCATTGATTATCCTTAAAAGACCTGTTCTGCGATGTAAGAGAAAATATTTTATCTCTCCACACTGATTTTACAATTGTGCTGGCTAATGGGGGTTAGGTGTTGTTAAATCTAACAGACATCACTGCCATACAGGTCCAGTTTCCCTCGGGCATTCTTAAGAGATGGCTGTTTAGATGAGTGGTAAATGGCATGGCTGCAAAATGAATATACATTGAGAGCGTTGGTGATTGTTATTGGAAATGTGCAGTAATAAACTGCGCGTGTTCACTCTGAAAGCACGTGTTTTCGGTGTCTTGGTCTCGGGGTCCCTGAAGGTAATGGTCTGATGCAATATGCAATTTCTATGCTGAGATTTGGGAACATTCTTCCAAATATATACTGTGTGCATATTTTAAAAATCTTTTTCATTCTCGATTTGCATTTTTGCCATTTAGGTTGAAACTTCTTGTTTCCAAGTAATTTCATTTTTTAATTAAAAATGAAAACTGTCCATTCAGCCGATATTTAGCGTGTCTAATACTAGGACCTGTTTGAAACTTTTTTTTCGTTCCGAGATCTCTGAATTATGTATGAGTGAGCCTGGCCGCCACCGAACACGGGGTTTGAGCGCAGTTTTCGCCGTTCGCTACAACTGAGCTCAAGTCTGTTCGCTCGCTTTGTTTATCTTCTCTTCTGCTGCCGAGAGCACCATGTTTTGGTGGAGCTTGACCGCCACTTCAGTTCACTGCTCCGGGACAAACGGCCCGGCAGTGCACCAGCAGCCAGCCTTTAAAAAGAAAAAACGGTAAGTTTCTGAGAGGTGGGTGGGGGGTTTCATCTGCCCATGTGGAAGGATGCAGGCTCTGGGACGTAGGCCGTCTCAGACATGGCTTCCCAACTGCTGCGCCCACCAAATTTCTACTGTTTACACCGCCAATCACTCCCTGCAACCCCAAAAACCGTTTTGGGAGGGTGGAAAGACCCGTAACCACTGGTTGCTAAATTGCAACAGCTGCCACTTTTCCTTTTTTTATTTCGTTATGTTTGCATTTCCGAAAAAGATTTTATTTTGGCGGGGGAAAAACATATGTTTATGAATTCGGAAAGGTTCTGTGTGCAATATTGAATGGTTGGGTCCACAACAAATAGCATTTTCTGCACCGTGATACAATTTAAAAGCCTCATGTTTGTTTAATTTCACTACTGAAGGGTGTTGATCCTTGTTTTTTTTTTCATGTGAGATCTTTAGATGCCTGGAGTAGCTAATCTGATTCACAGTACCCGGAAATGCCACCAATCCGAGCTTTATTGTGCTGTTTTTGTTTATGTGAAATAGCAGTGGAATCGTATTTTAACGCACTGTGGTTTTGGGAATCCGTGATGAAAATGGTTTCTGGACAAAAGCCCCTCTTCATGATAATCTATCTCACTTAAAATTATTTTTGATGAGCGGCTGTCTACGTGCCAATTTTTGTTTTAGCCGTAGTCTTGACCAGGGCTAGGCTAATGCTCATCAAGGACAGGTATACAGGGACTCGGGTGGGGGTTCTTATATCGGGGACCGGCAGCATCAGGGGTGAGATGTTCAAGTTCTATATCAAAGTTTAAATAAAGATAATCGGCACACATGAGACGAATTATGTGGGAAGAAAAAATGTGTCCTGTTAGTCCAAATGCAGCAGGTGTCCCCTGTATTCAGACACTTCTTCTGTGCATTCTGGTGGTCTGAGGTGGGAACCATATCTCAGCAGAGTCCAAATAAACTCGTCTGGTTTTCATTTCAGTCGACAGTTAATTAAGGTCATATGAAGGCAAAGAGGAGGAGAATTTAAGTTAGTGTTGGAGGCCTCTGTCCAGGCTAGATCCTGTGTCTCTCTGTGGTTGATAAAATCTGACTTTCAATGTACGCCCACAGAGACACTGCTCAATCTATTCACTTCAGGCATACTTTTTCGCTCTACATCTGTAACATTTCTCCTACTCTTTGGATCGTAACAAAGCAAAGGCACATACCTTCCTAGCTAAGACAGATGATTCAGCTGCGAGTACACGCGGTAGATGCCTTCCGTGCAGTGATATGAGCAAAAAATTCCGCCGAAGGGACGCGGTTCAAGCACTTGTCGCCATCTTTTAATCCCGATATGCCAAGGTACACCAGGGAATTCCCATTAGAAGACATGGCGGTCGGGATTAGAAGCTGGCGACAAGTGTTTGAACCCCGTCACTGGATCGAGCAGTGTCTCTGGGGGTATACATTGAAAGTCAGATTTATAAATATCAATCCACAGAGAGACGCAGGGTCTAGTCCAGACTTGGTTTGTGATGATAATGTACAGGTTTGGGAAAATTTGAAGAAATTTACTTTTAGAATGTTTTCTTTGCTTGGTTTATGGTCGCTGGATGCTGTTCTTGCAACTTGATGACTTAATTGGACACTTAAGCCGAGGACCTTCAGGAGAGGTGGCCCATCCGGAACAGTCTTGTGCTGTGTACTCTACCTGATCAGGTTTGGGTAAACTGCTGCGGTCCTTCTGTGCCAAGACACATGGCTGTGCAATCTGTAGGCTGTAAAATCTTATCAGATCGAATGTCTGCAGGGTGTGGAATCTTATCAGGTGTAAATATGTAGGTTGTGGAATCTTATCAGGTTTTCAATCTTTCGGGTGCGGAATCTGACCTGATTTTAAATCTTTAAGGTGTGAAATCCTGTCTGATATTAAATTGTTAGGGTATGGCATCTTATCAGATAGTAAATCTTTACTATGTGGGAACATATCAGATGTGAAATCGTAAGGGTGTGGATTCTTATCAGATATAAAATCGGTAGGGTTTGGAATGTTGTCAGATATGACATCTTTAGGGTGTGGAATCGTATCGTATTTAATCTGCAGGTTGTGGAATCTTGTGCCCCGTCCAGGAGCCTAATCCCCATCTAATAGCCAGTAAACGGATGAGAGCCAATGAAAAGGCTGTGTGGCAGCAGTTCTCTCGACAGGATCCAGCAGCGCGTGACGCTCCTCTCAGGGAAAGCCCTACCTGTCCGTCACAGCCGGCTAATCTCCCCTCCCCGGAGTTTCTTCTGGTTTAGTGAGTTTTTCCGTAGTGGAGATGAGTGGGGGTCTGTCAGAGGTTTTTTCATTTGTCGCTCCCCCCGCCAAAAAAAAAAAAAAACACGGCAGGGGTGCAGAGAGCCCCCCATGTGTGCCGGCCCAGCACAATACAGACAGCTCTTTCACCCCCGACCCTCCACCCCCCTCAGCCAGAGACAATGTGTCTGTTAGCAGCCCCTGCTGCTAATGATCTGTACGCTGCTCTCAGGTCAAGGCTAAAAACTCTCTGAAGCAGAAACGGTTGCTAAGGAGCTGGTCTGTCAGAAATTTGCACCCCCCCCCCCAAACACACACACACACTCACCACCACATCTTGTTTCAGGCTGCTGTTCTGAAATATTGTGGCAGACCCTGACGGGCAGCGAGTTCCCCTGGTCTCCCACACACAGGAGTCTGCATGCAGATGGACTGATGGACGCTGATGGACAGACGCTGAAGGTAGGGGTGATCAGCAGGACTTTTTCATTCTTTCCCTTCTTATTGGCCTGATGTGGTTAAAACCGCGACTCAATGACTAGAGTGACATGTTCTTTGTGCTGATCATTTCAAACTATTTCAAGTTCTGGGTTTTTATTTATCATAAGTCAGTGTTTGAAAATTCTTGCTCTTTCAACCGCCAGCTGTGAGTTTTACCTCAGTTTTCGAATGTGAAGTGCAGGACGCTCTAATCACATTTGTCACCTCACTCCTTAAAAGGGCTTTAAGCTCAGTCCTCATGATGTCGCTGCGGAGCGGAGTGCCGGGTGCCCTAATTCTGTGCTGTCGGCATGCAGCCCGCCTGTCCAGAGCACCTTCGGTTTCATCTCTCCTCCCTCATCAAAACGCTCGATGGGCAATTCGTTCTTCATCACCTGCTGCCTCGCCTGCCGATGAGAGGCGCCTTGGGTTAGGTGGAGCTACCAAATACTAGCTGAGTCATCTTTCTGTGTCGGCACGTGAGGACGGTGCTGTAGTAGCTTGAGGGTTTGTGGTCGTTTCTGCTCGGCTGGAGGAGCGAAAAAAGGGAGGGGGGGAGGGGGAAGAGACCCACGGGGCTGCAGTGTTGTGACATGATGGGGGAGATTTAAAACATGTTTGTTGTCTTTGAGTTCTGAATATTACATAACATGGATTAGCCTAGTTGGCAAGCTAAAAATAACCGGGTACTCCGTGTACAGACATCAAGTGCAGCACATCTGCGACGGGCCAGATTAGTTATAACCCGATTGCTTTATTGGATTCTTATTTGAGCTGGTGCTGGTTTTGAGATGATTCCTCTCGAGCGCCGTAATGTAGCAGCTGTCCGAACACGCGCACGGCTGTGAGGAGCGATCTTTGCTGGACGTTACGCACAGTGCCAGTGGCCGTGATGTGAAAGTCCTCCTCGCATCATATGGAACACGGAGCCATATGGCCAATACTGTACCCTTAACACGCTTCGCCTGTGGTTAATATTCCAGTTCCTCAGCTAATATCATAGTGTGTTGACACTGTTAATATCCATACCATGATTTGAGTGTTTTTGACATGTGTCTTTACCTGACAAGAAAGATTCACCGTTTGAAAGATTCTTAAAAAAATGACATGGATGTTATTTAGGCTTACCAGCAGATTATATGCCAGGTCTTCTGCTAATATTTTGACATGTAGACAATGGTCATTTCTAAGTTATGAATCTTTCAACTAGTATGTCTGGCCGACGGGCAAGCCGTACTGTTCGAAAGGCTCCCAAATCATGATATTGATTGTAATATTTGCTTACCTGCAGTAGGTATTGCAGCGCCTCTGGTAGTACTTTGATGTGGACAATGTTAGTATCCACATCGTGATTTTAGATGCTTTCATACAGTGTCCTTAGCCTCTTGGAAATCAATATTGCGGTGATGTTGTAAGGATAACTTTCGGTGCTTTCACAAAATATTTAGACAATATGACAGTCGTTAGTAAAGTGGATAAGATCATGCAGACACAGGCCATGGCTAGAGGAGTTAAATTAGTGCAGGAAACTGTACTCCTTCATTGTAATGCAGGCTTTAAATCCAGAAAAAAGGCAACACTTGCCTCGTATCACAATATTATGATATCCAAAATACCAGACATCTTATTATTATGTCTCAGTATTGATGTAATGTCGATATATTCCCCAGCCCTTTCTCTGCTACTATTGGTGGGACTGAGGAAATAAGTTGTTTTCTCAGTGTGACACTCTGGACGGTGTGTGATGATCTGACCTGTTGCTGTAATACATATTCCCCACTGCCAGGCGTGAATCATCTTGATCTGATGCACGCTGTAGTGTCACTCATCTGTCATATCACGGCTTGTATCTTTCAAACAAAAGTGAAAAAATGTTTGAGAGTTACTTTACCAACTTATTTAATACAGGTGTTGATGCATGTCATATTTAGTTTTATGATGGTGACCTCAGTGACTAGTGCACTGTAATGGAAGCTCAATGAAAATCAATGCGTTTTGATTCTATTGTCAATGATGCTGTGTGGAAATGGTGCCAGATCACTGTGTCAGTCTTAGAATCACTTCGGCCAAATCCCCATCAGTTCTGTGGCTGTTTTTAATAGAAAGAGATTAAATCAGGTTTTGGATGGAATTATGGTGCATGAAAACACAATTATCTGTGTGTTTTATTTAGTGAGGACACAGCAAAAGTATATTTAAATTCTCACTTATTAAGACCCACTGTATTCTCACTGAGTGCTTGTTTGTGTTCTCTCTGAAGTTAATGACAGGATGTGTTGGCTGTCGGCTGAGTACTGTGGATGGGTGCCAACATGGTAATCCCCACAGGCTTAAAACTGTTTGAGGGTTATATCCAGTGTGCCAATCTCTCCCAAAGCATTTGGGGACATCCACCACCGACTCATGAATGGATGCCGATGTTTCAAAGAAATAAGGAAGGAATAGCCAACCTCATTTGTATTTTTATAACTTAGTTGACCACAATCCCATATGCTCGGCATTCTTGGGTATTGAAGTAATTCAAGGTGTACCTCTGTGTGTGTGCTTTTAAGTGGATGTATGTGTGTCCGGACTCCGGAGGCAGCAGTATGAAAACTGTATGAAAATGTATTTTCATTCTGCGCAAATAACAAGCCCAGTCCTTCGAGATGCTGTTTGTTTTTTTTTTATTTTTCAAATATATTTTATAATTTTTATCTAAAGATGAATACATAAATCAAGATTATGCGTTTTTTTTTAAATCCGAGCAGAACAGAAGGACTTCAGCAAGCGCCATGTTTTTCCTCACAAAATCCTTTTGCCGTTTTTTTTTTTTTTCTCTCTCGCGCTCTGTTCTGCTCACCTGCAAGTTGACGTCAAAAATTCACGCTTCCCTCACACTCGCGAGCTGCCTTGGAGGAGTTTTTCAAACATCGCGACTGTCGACCTTCAAAACAGTCGCATGAGCCGATACGACAGCGGCTGTCCTCATTCGCAGTCGCGTGCACGCACGCTTAAGCACGAGAGGTTCTGTCAAAACACACGTCCGTTCCTTTCAAAGGGGCTCGCGCCGCGCGCAGATGTTTCATCCCCGCGGGAAGCGCCCTGCGTCAGAGGATGCGACGGCAGGCTTGGAGTTCGGTTGTGGCAGTGAATTTGGTTGTTGTCGGTAAATGTCAACTGGTATGTTGGTGCTGTCAGTTCATTTTAGCGCTTGTGCTCAATCGCACTAAACTACATTAATCTCACAGGAATTTTTGTGCTTTTCCAAGGCCAAAAAAGCTTTATTTGTTGTCTGCCTAAGTAAAAATCAGATCACTGTGGTAATATTAGCTTACATTTCCCTGAACTTATTACCCTACCTAGTTAACAGGTAAAGCATTCTGTTGGACAGTTGTGTCTATGAGGCAAGTAAATTCGACTATTGACCAGTTGATTTACTATAATCTGTTCCACAATACCGTACATCCACTTTATGAAAATAAATTTAGGGGTACATGCTCTGAATTTATGTAACCGATCGACTGTTTGCGTTTAACTGCTGTCCGTATCTGCTTTTGAAAGGGACTTCAAATATCCTGTCCTTTCTTTAAGACTTTATGCTGTCGAAGATCTGATTATGGGGTCATGATACAGGAACCTGAGTTGGCCAACCGGCTGTAAGAATGATTTAATGCAACAATATGCAAGAATTGGTATTTTCACTGTTGTTAACCCCACAGTTTCGAAATTCAATTCACTGTTACACTGTATTCATTGGTGTGTGTGTGTGTGTGTGCGGGCGTGCGTGCGTGCGTACGGGCAGGCGGAGTTAAGCAAGTGTTATCAAAGACGAACAACAAAAGCTGAGGGGGGTTGTACTGGGAACTTTTAACTTTTCACCGGGTGCATTGTTTAATTTGGGGTTAATTTGTTTTGGACTTGTTTCTCTAAATTAATAAAACGTTCCCATGAACTTCCTATAAGCGTTCCAACCAAATGAACAATATCAGTAGCAGCATGCATGAATGTACTTGTTTTAATTTGTCTTTGTGAATATTTTAATGCAAAAACAGGACACTGGATTTTTTGAGGATAATTATAGACTGAAAAATATTCAGTGGGCTCCAGAATTATTGGCACCCTGACTGGAAATGCACAAAAAATATAATAAATAAATACTAACTTTATTGAGAAACTTAGAATACAAACATGGACATACTGTACTTAATTGAAACAATCCAAAAAAGTTTCAATTTAGTTAAGTCTATTTAGTTCAAATCAAGGTTTCACAAATAAAAGCACAATCAATAGTTTTGGACCTGGTGCAGTATTTCCCACTGCTATCAGAGTATTGTGTTTACTGCAGTCTGTAAGCATTTGGATTGAGACACAATTTCGTTTTTTTATTTTGTGGTTTTTTGGCTCAGTACTTTTGCATGTTAGATGTTAGGACCAGAAGAACTGTTCTCCATGAAATGAGTTTATATTTCAGACTGTCAGCTGTAATGCATGTGCATTTGGTATATATCCCCTAAACAATGCTGGAATTGACACTGGAGTAATTGTGCCACTGTCCAAATACTTCCAGTCTGTAATGTCTATTTCTGCAGATAATATGGATGCATCCGGCCTTCCCCATATCAAAACACCACCGCAACCATAGTAACCATTTCACCTGATGTTTCCGGGGGGCTGTGTCAGGACCGCATCAGATGACAAAGCAGCCATTTGCAGTCAGTGTGCGCAGTGAGTGCTCTTATTACCCTCTCAACTCCACTACAATGCCCACTTGGCCCTTTGGTAGCTAGGGAGCTGTACAAGGTGCAGATTATTACTGTCTGAGGTGAGGACATGAGTCTGGCAGGTTAGCGCCGTGACCGAGATCGGCAGCACATGACTGAACACCAGCCCATTGCTTGGCTTTGCATGGCTGCGTGCGCAATGATGCCACTTGTAGCTTTCTCAAGATTCCTGCAACTGAGCCAAACAATTTCACACTCAACACTCTGCCCTTCCTTGGTTCCTCTGCAATACATTCGCCATGTTTTACCTCCATCAGATGAGCGATTGTTGTTCAGATCATGTTCAATGAATTTTTTATCACCATTACAAGAAAACTACCTTGTGGATCTTCACCAAATCCTACATACTGACTTGTTGTGCACTATGAAATTTATTTGCCTCACTTGCATTTTTAAAATGGTTGCAAGGCATCCATCTTAAATTTTGAGCCTGAAGTTAATTTGCGCCATTCCCCTACAACTCTCTGATATATCCTCTTCAAAATTTGTATACAAGTTCTCCCTGAGATGTAACTGTGCACCATGTAGTTTTTAACCTTTTATGAACATTCAAAATGGTTGGCAGATTGCCATGTTAAATTAATTTCTTTGGCCTATCCCAGTTAAACTTCTAAAGATGATCTTTGTCAAATTTGTTATGCAGGTTCCATATAGAATTTAGTTGTACCCCTAAATGTCTCATTAATTTGCATATTCAAAATGGCCTCCATGTTTCTGATCCTGAATTTTGGCTATGACATTTTTACTGCTGTTCTCATGAAACTTGTGAGAGTAAGCTTTCTCCAGTATTGTTAACGAAGTTTCTCTCATGCGTAATTCTGCACTGTGATTTTTTATTTTTCTTTAAACCACATTTTCATGTTCAAAATGGCTGCCAGGCAGCTGATATGATTTCCTCCTTCACTCTGAATATACGCTGTGTCTGTGTTATTTCAAGAGCTGATACTAACTTCAAAAAGAAAAAAAGAATGCAAAAACTAGGTCTGAGATTTAGGGGTACAATGAGGAGAAAAGAAAAACTGATAGTAATGCAAGCACAAGTGTCAGCAGTGGTTATATTTATACGCTGTTCTATGTAATCTATACTAAAAACAACTAAAAATGTATAATACATATATTATATCTGTAAGGTGTTTTCAAATATTTTGTTAAGCTAATGAGTCTGATGTTGCCACTTTGCACAGTTTACAAAAGTTGCCATTGTTCAATGGTAAGATTCATTACTGGATCTCTCGTCAGGATTGTGCATGGATCTGTGCGAGTGCTTGTGGTCATGTGACGTTGGATTTGAGCACTTCCTGCTAAGTGTTATCACATAAGATTACCTAGATCCTCTTAATTTCTCAATGACTGTAGGTACTACCCCCCCCCCCCAAAGTTACTGGAGTCCTGACCCTAATGTACAGTGAGCTGTTTGAAATCATTTTCTGTGTTCAATCAAATGTGTGCTCAAGACAAGTGGCTCAAGTTAGAAACGCTGAGTTCTGCTGTTTGGTCTGCAGTTAGTGCCTTGTGTCACTGCGAGTTGGGAGGGAGTTGTGATGTCTTTTATTGTAAGTATGATGATCCAGAGGAAAGAATCTACAGACAATCACTTCTGTGCTGTAATGCCTCTTATTACAGGGAACGCTGGAGAGTCAGTCAATGACCGCCGCAGTTTAAACGACTGATTGTTATAGTTTGCAGATGTTCTTCTGCAAGCAACTATTTTCCGCAGTTGATACTATCCTGTTTACATACCAATCTACTCATCTAAAAAATCTGAGGACGGTCAATACCATTCAGAATGTGGACTTTCATGTAGTAGTGTTGTGTACATAAAATCCCTGGATGATATATTTCTTTCTGCAATCTGCCTAAGAGCGTGTGGGAGCAGGCTTTTCCAGAGCGGAACCAGACATTTTCGGAGGTCCCGTCCTGTGCAGAAAGGCTGAGGTGTGGCTGTCCCGTGTTTAATCTTTGCTTGGAGGGACAGAGAGTCGCAGGAAAAATTGTGTGGATGAAATTTTTGTATACTGCTTGGCACTTACAACGAAATACATGCTATGAGGTGAACATGCGGGTGTATTTGTTTATGTATTTTCCTGACACATTAGTTGAGTCTTTTCAGATTAGGGCTCGGTCGCCTGAGCTAGCAATCTCATTTCACCTCGTTTCATCGCCTTTAGAGGCAAAATCCTCAATCTATATGTGACAACAAATATAAAGCAGTTTTGAACGAAGTGCAAAAAGATGGATCCTTTCTGTGCTTCTCTCTGGGTAGAGATGATGAGGCTGTGCTTAATCCAGCCAGGGACACTCTGCACATGTTTATCAGCTCATGGCTTTTACATCAGATTGACCCTGAGGGCAGTGGTGGATGATACAAGGACCGTGATGAACTCAGACCCTTAGATGGGAACAAATTTGCTGCACTGCGTGGAACAGAGCACTTAAACAAACAGCACTGCTGAGGGATGCAGCAGTTTAAAAGTTTAACACTGGGTCAGTGGGTGTTTTATCCAGTGGTATTAAAATGGATTTTGATGACTCGCAAACTCTTTGCCCTGTGATTGGGTAGAGGGGGGGAGGCTGTTTACCAAATCAGTTCCCAGTCTGTTTGGAAATACTGGAAATGCTTATGATGTGCTGTTGCAGGTCATGATGGCTCTTGGGATTCAATCTGATGACTTTATTCAGTTTTTGCTGTGTCTCCTTATATTTGGATTAAATAACCCAGATCATTTCGAGTATTCAGACCTCTGGGTATTAGATAAATTAGATGTGATGTCACGTAGTTTTACTGTTCTCGTAATTTGAACTAAATTTAATGGCAGTCTCAATTAGGGAAATTTCTTAGTTAAAAGTGGCGCAGTAGTTTTTTTTTTTTTCTTTTCTTTTGTGAGGATTCATATGCCTATTTTAAAGCTTAATTCTTAAAGCCTCTGAAGTTAGATAAGCTGAATATAGTTTAATAATAGGCTAATGAGCCAGCTGCATGTAATGCACGGCTTAACTTTGATTGAAACGTGACGTGGAGACAGTGAGGGCACAGCTTCTCCGTATGAACTGCTGTGAGTGAACTAACAGTTCCGCTGCAATGGTGCCTTGAGTTAAAGGTCAGAGGTCATGGTACATAAACGCATGTTTAGTGACAAATTCACTGTGGTGTTTGCTGTGGAACGATGACCACAAATCAGTCTTAAGGTTTTTTTATTTAACCAGGTAGAAAAACCCATTGAGATCTAAATCTCTTTTACCAGGGTGCCCTGTCCAAGAGGTCAGCAGCACACGTCACAATAAAATAGAATCAACCGGTAAAAATGAATAAAACTCAGTCTAAAAATTAATACATTGAATCTTGTAAAGTGCATCCATTTTAAAAAACATAGAAGCAATTTCAATAACATAGGCACTGTTCCATTATCTCACGTTGTCGATCAGTTAAAATAGTGTGAAAGATTGTAAGAGGAACAAGTTCTGACATCTTCAGGTCAGTCTGGTGTGTTTATTCCAGGCCAAAGGGGCGGCAAAACACAACGCCCTTTTACCCAGTTCAGTCCTGACGCGAGGAACAAGCAAGCGAAGGGTGTTGCATGAACACAGGGCATAATGGGTTGTAGATCTTTGTAAAATAGAACATAAATAAGAGGGGACCAAGCCGAAAAGAGCCTTGTAAATCAAAGTCAACCAATGATTATAGCGACGGACACTCAGAGAGGGCCAGTCAGCTTTAAGATAGAGCTCACAGTGATGAGTGAGACGTCTACAACCATTGACAAACCTAAGAGCACTATGATAAACAGAAATTAAAGATTGCAGACATTTGGCCGAGGCAGTCATGTAGAGTATATCACCATAATCTAACACAGGGAGAAAAGTAGCTGATACAAGATGCTTACAAGCTCTGAGTGAGAAACGAGAATTATTTCTGTAAAGGATGCCTAGTTTGATCTGAAGTTTAGATACCAATTTTTCTCTATGGGTTTTGCAGGAAAGCTCACAATCGACAATAAAACCCGAGTACTTATATCTTGCAACCATCTCAATAGGCCTACCTTGCACGGTTAAAATAGTTGAGATGTTCCCTGTGAATTTACTTTTGGTTGAGAATACCATAAGTTTGGTTTTTTCTGCATTTAGGACTAAGTTAAGTTTCTGCAGATGAGACTGGACCACATTGAAAGCTGACTGCAAAAACTCAAGGGCCTGAACAGTTGATGAAGAACAGCAATAAATGATTGTATCATTTTCATAAAAATGGTAAAATGCATTTGACAAATTGTCACAAGTTGTTCATGTAAATAGTAAATAAAATAGGCCCTATGACCGAACCCTGCGGCACACCCTTAGAGACCTCCAGAAAAGAAGATGTAGAGCCAGCCAGCTGGACACTCCGTGTTCTGCCTGATAAATAGTTGGAAAACCAAGCTACTGTATGGTTTGATAAACCAATGTGCTGAAGGACATTCAGCAACAAACTGTGGTCAACAGCCTTTGATAAATCTATAAAGTGCAACACAATATTTTTTGCAATCCAATGCCATGAAAATATCATTTATAACTTTAAGAGCGGCTGTCACAGTACTGTTTTTTATTATTATTTTTTTTTTCTAAAACCAGACAGGTATGATGATAATATATTGTTTGTCGCAAGGAATTCTTTAAGATGGTCACTGACAATTCTTTCAAAGACTTTGGCCACAAAACATAATTTGGAGATTGGCCTGTAATTATTTACATCTGAAGGTTCCCCTCCTTTTAGCAGATTTCCAGACTTTAGGGATTTTATTACTAGTGAGACTCAAATTGAAAATAACTGACAGAGGCTCTGCAATAAAGTCAGCAGCCAGTTTGAGAAAGAATGGCTCAATATTATCAGGACCAGCTGGTGTTCCAATATCCAGCATTTTTAGAGCCTGATTAACATCAAAGGCCAACACAGTAGTAAAATGAAAAACACAATTATTGTGCCTAGGTGCAACCTGAGTATCATGAAATAAAATTGAAATAGATGACTCAGAATGTGAAAAATCAAATAAAAAACCAGACGAAATAAAATTTTCATGAAAACAATTCAGCATAGCAGCCTTTTCTGTTACAGTGAGAGAATCCTTTACTGGGACGTTTGGGAAATCACTGGCTGTTTCAGAGCCACTGAGTGTTTTTGTGAGACTCCAGACTTGTGAGATTTTTAGGGTCATTTAAACTTTTGGAAATCTCAGTCAAATAAAATTCAGATTTGGCGTTCTTAATGACAGAAGTACACTTGTTTCTAAGCTGTCAAAGCGGAGCCAGCCGCCCTCGAGCTCAGTGTTCCCTGCCCTGGCCCAGGCAGCATCCCTTTCTCAACGTGTAAACAGACCAACTCGTCCAAATTTAAAACATCCTACTAGATCATCTTTAATTGATTATTTCTAACGAATGCCCCACATTAGCACATGGATATATGATGTGAGTGACTGTTGTACTACTACAGCTGTCAGAAATACTAAATTGCCCAAAACCAAGCCTCGTATTCTGTGCAGAAATGACCTGAAAAATGAGCATGATCAGGCCGTCATGCATGATCCAGCTCGCAGTGATGGTACAGAGTGTCTCTTTTTGATGATGTAGAGCTGGCATGGAACTACTTTTATGACAAATTCATAAGCTTAATTAATAGGCATGCTCCCGTTCGCAGGTTCAGTGTTAAAGGTAGATCTCACAAATATGGCTATAAAAGCGCTCAGACAGGCAGGCGCGCACACTTACGCGCACACACACACACACACACACACAGACAAATGAATACAGACAGCAGGAGTGTACACAAACATAAACATGCACAAACACGCATGCACACGCACATGAATGTGAATGCTCAACATGCACTTCAGTGTTCACACACGCACGAGTGCATACAAATACGCACATGCATACACACAAACAAACACACTCACACCGTTATATGCATGCGTACACGTGCATATGCACAAAATTATGTACTTGCAGAAACAACCATTCTCACCCGCACATGCACGCACACACAAACACAAGCTGTGTGAGAATTTGCCTGCATAACAAATTTAAAGTGCTTTTTGCTTCCTTTGATCCAGTGAAATTGATTTGTTAGAAATGAAGGTTTAGTGCTGATCTGACGGAGTCTTGACCTGTGGTGCTGTTTTCAGCCCTAGCAGCAGAGGGCAGTGTTTTCTTCTTACGCAAGCACAGGGAGGAATGGAATTAAGAGAATGCAGTTGCACGGAGCACGGGACTCTTGTGTGTGTGTGTGTGTGTGTGTGTGTGTGTGTGTGTGTGTGTGTGTGTGTCTCCCCCTGGTCTTTGTACAATGTGTCATGATGCTGTATGCACCCAAAATTTTAAAGACAGTTTCTGAGGACTGATTATTACTGTTCTCTCACAGCATGTGCTGCAGCATTTATAGCTGGTTGTGGCTGTGTTATTTACCTCAGGATAATTAATTTATATATAATGCAGAGAAAAAGCTGTATTGAAAGAATGTTAATCTGCAGGTTGAATGAAAATGTTTCTTTACTTGCTGTGGTTCACAGAAGGTCACAGACCCATAAACTGTCTGTGAGCCCTTTAGCCTAACGATTTCATTACAGTTATGACAGAGATGTTGTCAGAAATCAATTCACTCATGTCTCCATGAGATCTGACAGACTGTGACGTGATGGATTTTGCGGCAGAAACGACCAAACGGAAAGACGGGCGTGAAGAATTTGTGTCTGAAATATAAATGGAGAATATCTAAGAGAAGCTGCCAATGATGTACTGTCAGTACAAAACGGTACATGTCAAATTCAAAACAGTACAGGTCTGCTCACATATTAGTGCTGATCCCTTTCGTACATATCCAGTTGGTCGATGTTCTTTTTTGAGCTGTTTTAGTGGTACTTAGTTTGTGTTGCATCAGACCGGATTGGGCTTTAACTGTACGGTCACACTGTATTTATACGGTGCTGTATTTATATGGTACTGCACTGTAATAGCTCTGCCGAAGCAGGTGGGCGGGGGGGGAGGGTGCTTTTGGGAGTTTGGCTGGAGGGCAGATGGGTAATGCTAATGCAATGATAATGGAGGGAGAGAGAGAGAGAGAGAGAGAGAGAGAGCGCTCGTGCGGGCCCTGCTCTGTGTTTAAAAACATTCTGGCAGATGTGAAATTATGGCGCGCAAGCAGACCATCAACAGAGCAGTAAAAGGTGAATGAAATTCATTTGAAGTGAAGCGTGTGTGTTTGTGTGTGTGTGTGTGTGTGTGTGTGTGTGTGCGCGCGCGGAGGGGAGGGGAGGGGGTGCAGCGCGGTGCAGGAGATGTAAGCAGGATAACCCTGATTGGGGATGTGGATGATATTATCTTGTGATGGTCCAGAGCTCCTCAGAATGGCGGTATGCATGAGCACGGCGTAGAGCAGAGAGCGCACCTCTCCACGCGCCTCGACAAAACCCCCTGCCCACCGTATTCTTTCTAATAAACCACAAACATTTTTCATTTCTGCTGAAAAAAAAAAAAAAATGTAATGTACTGTAGGTGACAGATGCTCTGCACATAATTCTGTTCAGTTTTACCTCTGACGGACATGTTTTCCCATCCTAGCTCAGTTGCTCCTGATCTCAATGTCCTTGTCAGAAATCTGGCCACAGAGAGGGAGGTGAGGTACAGAAATACTGCAGTTTCCCTCACTGACACCAGCTCTGGGCACAGAAATGGTAAAGTCCATCTGCATTTGTATGGGTCTGAATTTATAAATGAACTGCGCCCCGAGAGACCTACATGCTATAGTTGTTTTGTTGATAAAACCTAAATTAAATTCAGACTGAGAGGGAAATATGTACTAAATTCTGTTGAATCTGTGACCCTCCGGGGCCTGCGGTAAAGCTGCAGGAGTTTGGAGTCTGTCGAATAGGTCATGCTGAAAGCCACAGATGAGTGGCATTATAAAATACATCATTTAATTTATTTGATAAATGTATAATGGGATGTGCGTTAGCACTAGTGCAGGGACTGAATGATCATGGTATTTTTACATTTCATATTCGTTTTAGTGGGAAAAATATTCCCATTTAATCTTCTACGCATTTCCTTCACATTCCCTTAGTATGTTAATAATTTGGCTGCATGTTATGATGATGAAATGTATAAAATGAGGGGATAAATAATGAGTAAACCTTGTGTGGCTGAATAATAATAACGGCACAATCCACAGACTGACTGATCTAGATCTGCTAGGCCAGCCAGTCTAACAGATTTTATCGATTGTCCCGCCCAGTAATGGCTAATCCATAGAGTTTACAGTGGATGAAGCACATGAAGAGTTAAACTGACCCACTGCACTCTGTTTGTTACACAACACTGTGTTTGGGTGGGTGAGATCTGGTGGCTGTTAGCACAGTTTGATGGCTGTTCTTTCTGGCATAATTTTTAAATATTTTCTTGATTTAAAAATGCAACATGGTGATTCTTATAATGGCCCACAATACTGTACTATGATGTAGTAGCTTGACGTTGCAAACACCTCCATATTTAAATCCCTTTGCGCAGAATACAAATAAGGCCAATTTTTTCCTGTTATACATGAGCCTATTTAGGCTTTATAACTCAGTATTAGTGTCACAGAGACTCTGGAAAATTATTCCAGTGAAGCAGGACATTTGGAAATTCAATTACAGAATTATTTAGGAATTAAATTTTGGAATTTACAGACGCCGGCATCTATATCTGCGCCAAGGGGTAAATTAAGTTGAAATGCTGTAGCAGTGTTATCATAGGCTATTGTAGCGACTCTATGTTCAATGGATGTAGAGCTGAATGCTTCTGTGTTAATAGGGTTGCTGTGAACATGCTAACCCTGTTTTAATGGGGAATGATAGCACATGTAATGTTTTGTTGAAGGAATTGTTGTACAGTTCCGGAAATCGGCGATGTCATGAACTACTGCCCCGATGCTCTTGTAGTTGTCCAGTTTAATTTGGCTAATGGCTGTAAGGCCGCTGGACAGTGAGTTCAGGTCTGTAAATGTTTCTGTTTGCTTGTTTTAATTGGCTCTTGCCTGTGAAAGTGCTGTGGTTTAGGACATCATTACACTCGGAGCGGCTGGCAATTAATTTACAGCAGATCAGGGTCTCAGCACAATGCGGTAATGTACAGTATAATTGCATTGTAATATATCACCAGACTCACTGGATTCTGGCACTTATGTTTAGATTTCAAAAATAATTCTCTTATCAGTGAAATGTGCCATCTTGCACAGAGCAAAAACCCATCATTTTATCATTGTAGATGCATATAATATGTGATGGCTCAATATTTAATTAAAATGTAGTGTAATTTGATGTTGTTTTGCCAGTATATAAATGTGTAATCAGTGTTCATAAAAATTATGTCATTTGCAATTAGTTTCTATTTTCTATTCATGTTTTCATGTAAATTTGCTGGTGTGAAGACCAAGCAAAACAGGAGTTTCGGAAAAGGGCCCTCGCTGGAGTGCATCCCTCCGCCACGCCGTAAGTCCCTGTTATTGGTTCTTCCGGATTTAGAATCCAGGATATGTTCCAGATCACTTCCAAAAATGAGTCAAATCATCCTTATACTACCACCAATCATCCTTTCAAGTCTTGTACCAATCCGTTCGTCCTGTCGACAGACAGACAGACAGACAGACAGGTGAAAACATAGCCTCCTTGGCAGAGTTAATCACCTCACTGGTCAAATATATACTGACTAACAGAGGTTTAAATTAATGTATTGGCATCAGCCAACACACACACACTCACACATATACACGCACACACACACACACACACACACACACACACACACACGAAAAGCAATGAAAGAGCGGAGAGATGAGGAGAGTCAGATACTGTACTGTATACAGATCAGAAATACATCAGCAGTTCTCTGTAAAATCCTTCCACATTCAAAGGATGCTTTTAGCTCAAATAAATTCATGAAATATGATTAGATGTTTCAAAAATACGGAGCAAAGATTGGCAACATTAACGTAAGTGGAGCAATGAGTGCCGTATCTCGACGGATAGAGAGCCGTCGTCTCCATTTTCGCTTAGTTAAAAATGTGATTTTTTACTTCCCTGTGAAATTCTTGGCCCTGCTCGACCTGTCAGTCACCCTGATGGCACCATGTCAGCCTCTTCATCTGGCAGAAACTTCTCCAGTATCCTCATCATGTGATGTCAGGCAGGAATTCCTCCTTTACGACATCTGGTGAGCCTGCCGCTTTTCAACAAATATTAATCTACATTAGCCTTATTTAGCTGAAGTTTTTACTCAGAATCACTTGCAGCTGATTTGATTAAGCAGGCTAAATCTTCCCCCGGAGCAGTGTGGGGTGAAGGGCCTTGTTTCGGGGCCCAACAGCTGTGCTAATCTCATTGCCACTACAGTGGGGCTTTAGCTACACCTTCCCACCTCCCGTCCCAGTCAAACACCTCAGCCACTGAGCTACTGACTGCCTGCTGTCACTGAAGACCCACCTCCGTCCCGGTCTCTGCTGCTCTTCCGCTATTCTGATGCCCCCTGCCCCCCCGACACGCACTTTTAATGCACCTCACAGATGCCTCATGCCACAAACGCTTGTGATAACTGACTATGAGTTCTTGGAAGAATTTTGGTTGGTTGTCCACTCCTAAGAGGTTCACCAGAGCTCCAAGTTTTCTTTATTTGTAGATAATTGCTTTCATTGTGGTTTGCTGTAGTCACAGAGCCTTATAAATGAATTTGTAGCCCTTTCCAGACTGATGGATATCAATGACTTTGTTTCAGATCTGTTCCTGAATTTCTTTAGATTGCAGCATCATGTGCTACTTTTTTGCCTACTTTACATTGCCAGACTGGTTTGATTTGTTTGATGTTTAGATTCAACAGGGCAGTAATCATGCTGGGTGTGTCAAACGATACCCAATTTTTAATTACATTTAACTGGTTGATGTAGTGACTCTGATGCCACTTTTTCACATCGAGCCAGGTGGGGTGGCATCTTTCCTCCAAAAAATGGAATCATCATTTAAAAACTGCAATTTATGTTTACGCAGGTGGTCTTTATCAAATATTAAATGTAGTATTGACTGCAGCATGACACTGCAGCCAGACTCTTATTTAAATACCTGAGTTTTCTTTACATGCTTTGAGTCATGAATTCTGCTCTTGATGAATAAAATTTAATTATTTTCCTATTTCTTTTTGAACCATTCCCTGATTATGTGAATCCACGGCTGAGGAATGAAAGCTAACATATTCAACAGATCCTGTCAACTAACATAACTGCAGTGTTGAGTATTGTGGGTGCGGAAATGGACAGACAGCAGCACTTGTTCGTAGTAACGCAGGAAGCAGTGTGTGTTTGTGCCATTGCTTTATGTATTTGCTCAAACACATTAAGTCTGAGGACAAACACTCTGACTCTGATTTGCGACAAACCAGAGGGTAGAGTGTGTTTTAAGAAATACACAAAGAGAACAGAGTGTTTGTAGTAATATGCAGGGAGTAGACTGTGTTTGTTGTACTCCAGAGAGAAGAGTGTCTCTTTAGCAATACAGAGTAGAATGTTTTTTCGTACTTCTAAGGGAGGAGAGCGTGTTTGTAGTAATTTAAGGAGAGAAAAGCATGTTTGAAGTAATTCCCAGTGAGAAGAGCGTGTTAGTAGTTAATCAAAAGAGAACAGATTGTGTTTGTAGTAAAACAGAGAGAGCAGTGTGTTTGTCATTATTTAAAGAGAGAAGAGAGTGTTTGTAGGTATACAAAGAGGGCAGAGTGTGTTTATTGTAATACACGCAGAGCAGAGCGTGTTTGTAGCAACACAGTGTAGAGTGTGTTTGTAGTGTTTCAGAGTGGAGTGTGTTTGTAGTAATACATGGAGAGATGAGTGTGTTTAGTGATGCAGAGTGGAGTGTGTTTGTTGTAATTCAAAGAGGGCAGAGCATGTTTGTAGTCATACACAAAGAACAGAGTGTTTGTTGTTATTTAAAGAGAGCAGAGTGTGTTTGTAGTAATACAGAGAGAAGTATGTGTTTGTAGGAATTTAGAGAGAGCAGTGTGCGTTTGCAGCTGTGTACTGAGGTATCAGACCCTGGCTGCGTTGGCGCAGTCGGTGTGACGCTGACAATGGCCTGAATGAAGCAGGTCCCTGATTCCTTAGAAAAACTGTTATTCTTTGATCAGAGTGATTTCCCCCTCACTTGAGTTGTTGGCTTTTGAGAGCAAATGAAAGGGCCTGTTGGGGAGAGAATGGGCCTATCGGGACAAGGGGATTACTGTCGTGGGATGACAGACGTTTGTTTAACCTCCTCACCCGGCCCCTGCCAGAGGTCACCGGGGGCAGGCCACGCCCCCATAGTTACGCTGATTTGTTCACAAGTCATCAAGCACGCCTCTGGGCAAAAGTTTGGAGCAGGACGCCCCCCCCCCCACTACCCCACACTGACCCCCAACCCCTTACCTTCAATGGAAATCGGCCATTTTTGTGAGGTGTTCATTTGCACCTGTCTTTATAGACATCAGGATTAGCTGGTTGCAGTTTTAGAATCTGAGTTCAGTTTAACGTGGTTCTTTCCTAAGACTTGAGTTTCTCAACATTTGGCCCTGGTGTTGATCCAGCTAAAGTCTCGCATCGGACATGGGGAAATAAACCCGCACTGGAATGCGTTCTTTTTCCTGCTATCTGATGAGTTTCATGGCTACTGAGATTTATATTATACAATTATTGTTAGGATTTTACAGCATGTTATGGTTTGAATTGACCTTCATTTTGTGCTGTAGGGACTGAAGGCATTTCTGCTCCAGTAAGAGCTTTGCGAGGTGAAGGTGCACTAATATTTGCATTTATTTTATAGTGACTGCAGGGCACTAAATTAATGTATTTTAAGTGTTTGCGGTGCCTTGTGATTTGAAGCTCAATAACGTGAGCTTGATCATGATCAATGTGTACGTGACAACGGGCTGTAGACAAAATGCTTTGACTGTAAATCCACAGACCATGATGTCTGAAGATTTGACTGGATACATCTGAATAGCAAAAATGTGTTTGGGTGGCATTTTGTAAATGTGATATGACTTTAATCAGAGAGATTGGGGGATGACTCACAGTTTTAATAGCTTACAATTGTCCTCCATGAATTGAATGAAGGCTTCCTTATATACAGAGCTGTATTGTGGGGAATCACCGGTTTACCCTGAAAGGGAATATTTGTCTGCCATTTTTGCTGGTCGACATTCACAAAGAGTGCATCTGTTTGATATGCCGAAATGCCCTGCACAATAAAGTCACATTGGCCTGTTTTATTTGAATAATCCTGCAATGCTTTCAGTACAATACCTGCCATGGTTCGCTCTACATTCTTTATATACTTTCCACAGATGACCCTCTTTAATTTATGGCTGATTCTCAGTTCTTGGAGAACATATTTGTGATTGTTGATGTTCCCAGCATCACAAATATTTCTCATTTCTGTGAAGGATTGATCGAATGCATATTGTTGTGGAGCACAGAATCAGGTGACCGAGGTAATATCAAACTATTCAACACTTTTCCCCTGTGAAGTGATTGTTCATTGAAAACTCGAAATATTAGGGATTTCATTTGGGAAAAACTGGACTGTGGCTTTGATAAAAATATTTAAACTTACTGTATTATTAAAAAATTTATTGGAATTACTGCAGCAGCGAAAAAAGATCATGAACTACATTTTACTCATTAAGCTCTTTTCAGATTTTCTAAAGCGTTTGATCAGGCGAATATTACTGAGACACTGGGACCGTGTTTGGATATGAACTGAAGAGTCTCAGGAACCCCAGACTGACGAACACAGACGTATCCCAGTACAAACAGGTTTATTACAGGGGAACTCCACTGGTCCCTGTCCAAGTATGTCCCCTTGTTTAAAAATGAGGATGAAGGCTCTGTCTCGTAATACCAGGTGTGCGTGTGTGTGTGTGTGTGCGCGCGCGCGCGCGCGTGTGTGTGTGTGTGTGTGTGTGCGCGCGCGCGCGCGTGTGTGTGTGTGCGTGCGTGTGTGTGCGCGTGTGTGTGTGTGTGTGTGTGTGTATTTGTGTTTGTATTTGTGTTTGTTTATGTGTCTGTTTATGTGTGAGTGTGACTTGCACAAAACGCATCGGTCTGACTGAAGTGGTTTGTGTAAATTTGGTTTAAATCCTATGGTATTAGTAGCCTAACATGGTGAATTGAAGTGCGGATAAATCCTCGTTTGTGTATAATACTGTTTGATTTTAATGACTGGTAGCTGTGATGCATTTTACCTTGCCGTCTTCTGAACTTTGTCTTCGTTTCAATTGCCAGTGTTCTTGTACAATTTTAAGCAGTTAAATAACCTCCCCTGCCGAATTTTTGTTGATTCCTTTTTTGTTCTTTTGTAGTCACAAAATAGTTGCAACTCTTGACTGAAGGATTTCAAAAATACTCAGTTAAAATATCTTGTATTCAGACAGGAATTCATTGAATAAACTTAAAACTAATTTTGAGTCACCAAACAATCTGAAGGTAAATAACTTTTCTTTCATAAATGTCCATTATGTCTTACTTCGTCTTCATCGTCTTTGTTTTGATTCCACCAAAAATCTGGCGTCAGAATTGAGGTGTTTTTGGGGGGCATCGGGGGGGGGGATTCTGAACGGCTGCTTTTATTCTGACTCTCCGTGTGCCGTTACGCTCTTCAGAGATCGGAGACATGTATTTTCAGTGCTTCTTTTGGTTATTGCTTTGATTTAATTTTTAATATATATATTTTTTTTTAAGTTAGATTTGTGTTGTCCCCCATACATATACATTGAAAGGATATTTTGGGATATTTATGATTTCCATAACATTACTAATGCGATGTGTTTTGGTTTCAATATTAAGTTCAATTCCAGTTTCTAGGTGTTTTGATTCTTTAGTAGTTCAGGTTTTGATTTCTTGACATTTTCATGAGGGGGTGGGGAGAACGCTAACGTTTACATGAATATGCTGCGAGTTGTACTGAAATTGTGAGGACATGTTTACAATTATAAGAGCATGAGTCAAATGAGTGAAGTTCACTGTTTACATTATTTTACGCAATGCAAGTATTCACATTTGCAAGACATATTTACCTGCAGAAAAGCAAATAAAAAAGGGGGAAAAAAAATCTTGATTTAATTTTTTTTCATAAGAAAAAATGTTTTTAAAGTGTGTGTGCGCGCGCGTGTTTGTTTGTGTTTGTGCATGATTTGAGTGTGTGCATGAGCGTTTTTGTGTGTGTGTGTGTGTGTGTGTGTGTGTGTGTGTGTGTGTGTATATGTATATGTATGTGTATGTGTGGGTGAGAGAGAGAGAGTGTGTGTCTTTGTGTGAGTGTGTGTGTGTTTGTCAGAGTTTGTGTGTGTGTGTGTGTGAGTGTATGTGTGCGTCTAAGAAACTAAACTTACAAGCAACAGAAGATCAGGAGCTTTTAATTTGGTTTTCGTGAGTCCGATTTGACCTGCGAGTCACATTGCGGGTCCCTGTAACTGGGTCTCAGAATTTTACATAATTAAATCACTCAGTTAAAGACACATTCATTAACATTTTTTGATTCATTTAAATTTTTTCCCCTCAGGTTCTTTGAATATTCTTAACAGGGGTGAAAGAATGTCCTAATTCCTACTGGAGTTCTGTTTACAACATTATTTATTTACTGTTTATTTCATAATATTTGTTATCAAGATTCATAGCTGTTGAATATTGTTGTTGATATTGTCATAATATTTTTGTTACCGTATGACGTTTTGAATTAATGCAGTATTATGTTGATTAACTAGTGTAGAAATAATGCAATAAAATTACATTCATCACTGAAAGCTATTTAGTGTCTATGTGTACATTATATGAAGATAAGGAATTAATAGAAACCTTTCTAAGGAATAGTATGTCGTAATTATTAATAATCAGAAAAATTTAGGCTTTGTAATATGTCATGTCTGAAAAATGCCTTATTTTCATAATATTTTTGCTTGCAATACCAAAAATCATGATTTTCAAATAAAAATATTGTTCAGTCAGATTTCAAATAAAATTATCGTTTGTGCCAAATTTTTAAAAAATAATTGTTCGTGCAAAAGATGTTGGCGAATCCGCTCTGCTGGTCCGCTATGCTATATTCATGAGAAACCATTTAATTTAGTTATTGCTCCTTTGTAGAACGAGGTGAAAATGCAAATTTTTCATGAATGCACCTTTGGACATTTCCGCAGAGACTGTCGTATACGGGCTTTTGTTCTTAAAAAATGTAAAAGGCCACAAAAGACTCGCAACGGATGGAGCAGGGGAGGGAGGGGCCAATACATCGCGGATATCTCCGCAATCCAGTGAGATGGGAGACTAAAAATAAAGCTCTTCGAGACTGGGATATGCGTAATTGGAAGTGACTTTGCGTGCCAGTGATCCATGCAGACTATTAGCGTTGTCACGCAAAGCTGCGGAACACCACTGCGCATGCGTGCCCGACATCGCCCACTTCCTCCTGCGCATGGGCCAAGGTCAGCCCACCGCCGGTCACATCGCCGTGTTATTTATTTTTTACTGCAGAAAAAAACCGTCCTTGTAATGAAATGGTAGTCAGTCGTCGGCCCCAAATGTTTATTTTGATGTTCAGTTTGAAGAGTTTTTTTTTGTTTGTTTGTTTGTTTGTTTATGTCGCATTTAAAACGCATCGGTTTCTGTAAAAACACATTATGAGGGTTTGTTTCAAAATGTCTGCTGCTGCAGCCATAATCCGGCTTGGCTGGAGATGTTTGGAGGTAAAATGGCGGCCTGGAGCTTGCCAGCTGTCTCGAGCCCCAGATCTTTGTGCCATGCTTAGCCCGGTACCAGCAAATTCGAAATGAAGTCATAAATTTGCCATTGCCATCCAAAATACATTACATTCCTGTTTTGACTGATGAGCCCCATTTATGTTTGGATTAAAATGTACAGATTTCACCTGAATTTCCGCTCCAGACTGTGCCTGGTACTTCACAGTAGGGTTGGTTCACCATTAATATCATTAACTGCCACTCAAATTATGAGATTAGTGCAGTATGACATGCAAACTTTTCAATCAAGTGTCACAGATGGTTTTGGTTTCCCTCAGAGCGCATTGAATTGTGCTGCGTTTGGGAACGGCAACTTCACTGCGTGTGTTGCGGAACTGGCGAGCCCTTGCAAAAAATAAAAATAAATAAAAAATAAACAGGTAAAAATTGTTCTTATTATTCTCATGCCATTATCAGATAAACTGATTTTTTTGTGACCCAAATTCGTTCATTATGGGTGAAAATTATTTTTCATGAAGCACCTTATTGAATTATGGTGGATTATGCGGACGAGTGGTTTTTTTTAAATTGTATCATAAAAAATTGTGTTAATGCAATTATTGCATGTCGTAAGTGTCTAGCTGTTTAAAATCTGTCAGTTTTCAACCCAAAAGTCTGAAAATGCTGATATAGCTGTGTATTTGTGTATATTTAGCGTGGCCCATCTCTCGTTGTGTTTTCGAGGATGAATATAGTTATCTGGTTTCCTATGTTTGGGGGGATCACCAATATCAAAAGTAATGAAATATAATTTTTTGAATGGGAAATATGTTTGCATTATTGTACATGTACATTTATTTTTTTAATTTGTGAGTTAGGATTAATATAGCCTCCTTTGTTCTTTGAATTAAAATAGTAGCCATTATATAGTATTTATCATGTTTGAAATGTCTTAACAGTTATAATGATAAAATCTATGTAGCCACACGTGTGTGTGTGTGTGTGTGTGTGTGTGTGTGTATATATATATATATATATATATATATATATATATATATATATATATATATATATATATGTATATATATATATATATATATTTTTTTTTTTTTTTTTTTTTGTTATATTTTGTATACCGGTTTCACCCTTTGTCTCATTTTATGCAACCTAGTAATTTAAATAGTTTATATTTGAATCAGTTGTCCTGATGTATGATGAAAATTAATTTTTCAGTTTAAAAATTATTTTGATTACTGATTGAATAGGATACCGCATAATGTTATATTTGAAATATTATAGAATAAATGGAAGCAATTAGGAATTAATTTACATTTTTATTATTCTTTTATGAAAATCTCGAAATGTAATCAAATAAACATGACTGTAATTTCGAGAAATGTGTTTTTTGTTATGAGTGAACATACTAAATAAACAATCTGATTTCCTATTCTTCATAACTGAAAAATGTTCGTTTACTGTTGAAAATGTTGATCTACTTTAACGGCTGGAATATTTGAGTTTATGATATAAGCTAGAGTTTTTATTACGCCATGAATTTATGAGTTTGGTCTGATCATAAGTGTGCAACAAGCTTCTTCTATACATCCAAATTAGTAAGATGTTAATCATGGTGATGGAGCCTTTGGGAAAGGTCCTATGCTCCCATCCACTATATCTCAGAAATATTTACAGTTTATAAACCTGCGATTGATCCAAGAGGCGTAATTTAAGAGTGATTGAAAGGGTTAAATTAAAGTGATAGAGACTCACTCCTGCTTTGGAAATAGGCTTTTCTTCTCCTGTTACTTCAAGAAATATCATCGTTATTTTGATCGTAATTTCGAAATCACTTAAAATCACCAAATTCAGCACAAGCATTCTGACCTGTGGCACCATTATAAACAGTGTACGCATTGAGTGTGGTTCACTGACTGTGCATCATATATATGAGAGGTTTCTTAGACAAATCAATAAGGATCTAATCTTTTCTGTCCGAACTTACTCAGGCTGGTGTAGAAGCATGAGCATCGACAGATAAGCAGTGTGTTGCCTTGTATGTTTTAAACTTTCGTATTATTGAGTAGCCATATTACACTTTCCAAACCAGTGGTTTGGGACTTTAGTGTGCGTTATCCAGTCTTTAATGCTTTAAAACTGCCTTTTCAATACAAATCCTGCATTTTGACCATAAAGTTCCTATATCCCCATACAAGCAACTGTGGAAAGTTCCAGATTATGAAAAATTCTGTCTCTCAACATCACAAATATCATCGGGAGTTATGGCCCCAATTTTTTTAAATCCAAGAGGGCCCATTTTTTTGGCCAATCTATTAGTCTCTGGGGGGGAGAATTACACAAATTTCCTTAAAATAACTTATGCAATATAATGGCTACTAAATTAGGGAAATGAAATAAAATCTGGTGGTTTGGTATTACGTGTACAGATTTTTCCTTGGCAACACTACATTGACTCATTTAGATTTGCGTGAAATTGGCGTCAAATCATTTTCAGGATGTGTTTACTTTATGTTTACTTACAGGATGTGTTCCTGAAGTGCTTTAAGGGTTGAACACACTTAAATAGGCCACCCCTCCCAAATACCACTGAGGAAGAAGCATCTCCCCGAGACAGAACACCCGCAGAAATCCTCTTCACAGCCTGTCATCAAGAGTCTTATCTATCAGCTTCTAGTTTCCATGATGGGAAAATTCCCACCATCCCAGGGCTGAGTCCATCAACAGGACATTTTTGTTTTTCTTTGTCGGGGTTTCGGGAGGTATAGCCGCTCTGGCTTTTCGTTATGGTTGGTTTTGTCGTGAAAATGTGTGACTGACCTTTCCGAATAGACTTCTGTGTAAACATTTGGTTTATTTTTTGGATTAGTGACAAATTAAGGTCCCTCTTGGCTATGTGAGGTAGCTTGTCGCATTTTCCCCCAAAAACTGTTGATCACCTTTTGATTTTAAAAAGTTTTTTTTTTGGAAGGTTTTTTCTTTATACTTCAGAACATAATGTATTTTGATTAGCAGCAGTGTTTGCTATAGTGCCTTGTGCAGAACCGTCCCATCATGTCTCAGTTGCACTGAGGCCGGTTCTCTGCTCCAGTTCCCTCCTTCAGATGAGCCCTTTGAGTCTGGCTGAGGCGGCTTGGCTGAATGATACGCTGTCTGTTGTTTACCCAACTTGGCACTGGCGATGCAAACAAATTGATTGAACTTCTTGAAATGTTCTGAATTTATTCAGAACGGGGTTAGGAGTGCATGTTTACACAAATACGGGCACAGAAAACCTGGACCGCTCTTTGATATTGTTTTTTGTTTTTTTTTGGATGGCTGCCTAACTGCCATTTTCATGCAAATGGGGAGTTCTGCTCATGTCACTGTTATGGGCCTGACTCTGCACACACATCCTGAGCAGAACAAGACCAACAACAACCTTCTACACAAATACTGCACAAATGTATAAACAGGGGTTCCCAAAACGCTCTTTTTTCTGTGGTGACTAATATTTAACGCTCCAAACTTTATGCAACTCCCTGCCACATTCATACCCCAAGCCTAACTGTGCGCTTGCGCCACATTACAGCATGGGGTCTTCGATTTGTCAATATTTAGATCTGCGCACTATTAATTCATGTTGGTTCTCATGATCAGTTCTGTTTACATCATCATTGGTCCCATCCTCTCATCACTGAGCCTGTGATCAAGCCACACCTACGTCAGTGAATCATCGATATAAACCAAAAAAAAAATAAGGCACACTTTATAATCCAAGAATTTGGTTGCAGATAAAGTGTGTGGTGCTGAGTGGCCAGGGCCCGTGTGGTGATGAAAAATTCTCATGAGTTTGCTGAAATGTGGCAATAGTGGTCTGCCGATGTTTTTCGGACGTTTTGTTGATTGGGTTTCCATCCTCACCTTTGGCGTGAGCGTAATTGGGTAGTTGCTATTTTCTGTTTCAGGGCTGGATTTTTTGATATTCAAATTAATCCAGTAATTATGTTTTCCATCAATATAATTTTACATATATCAAGGAAAGGGAGTGTGAATTTTTTTTCTTTATATTCCAAAACTAAAACAGATTTGACTAAGTACTTTAAGTCACGGTAAAAGGCTGTGCAAAAACAATTGAATTCTCAACCACGGTCAATTTCTGCATTTTTCTTAAAATGTTTTGGGGGGGGAAACAAATATGCAGGCAGTATACTTTGTTATACTTGTAGCAATGCGCAAACATTTAAAGTGTGTGTGTGTGTGTGTGTGTGTATATATATATATATATATATATACACACACATATATATAATATAATATATATATATATTTATATATATATATATATATAGCTCTGTCTGCTAAGTTTGGACAGCGGAATAATATTTGCCGTTTCTGTACATTGGATTTGGAAATAAACGAAAAAGTTGCCGTTGGCTGTAATTTGTGTGTTTTTATATGGAGTCATGCACACAATGCAGGAATCGCAGTCCTTCTATCCAGGTCTCCTGTTCAAACACCTGACGAATGAGGGGAAAAAATACTTCAGATGTTTTAAAAAAAAATTATTTTGCATGCCTTTGTTTAATAATATGGCAACCCTATTACAAGGTTCATTATGATGGTCATCGAGGCTGCCTATTTTCAATAATAAATTTATATTGAATTATAATGGCAGCAGTTATTAATGGCAGGTCTCTGCAAAATATGTTTGAAGGAAATACACTGCCTGGCCAAAAAAAAAGTCGCACACTCAAATATTTAGCTGGAATCCCTGTAGCTCTGATTACAGTGCATATTTGTCTTGTCATTGTTTTGACAATTATATGCAATGCCAGAACATTTATTTTTGATCAAAAATGCCATAAGTTTTGACTGAGATCTTGTCTTCTCGACATAATGGTTGAACCACTCTGTGGTCTTTCTTGAGCACATCCCAGTGACCTTTAATGTGTTTAAGGTCAGGACTTCGTGGTGGCAAATTTGTTTGTGAAAATGAGTCCTCATACTTGTTTTTGTCATTCATGGTTTTCTTTGCGAAGTACAGGCCAATGACTTGGCCGTTCTAAAATACTGTGACTTCTTTTCCACTATCAGGGGATGCGTCTTCCGACATGATTTTTTAAGAAATGAGTAGAGATGCGCTTCACTCAGTCAGGGTTAAAACAATTATTGCTAGCTGAGACATATTAATAACCACAATAATGATTCAATTATAGAATTTGTTCATTAATTTCTGAACGGTGACCTTTTTTTGGCCGGGCAGTGTATAAAAATGAACGTTTCTTTTAATTTATTATTTTTTAATTCAAGTTTAAATACCACCTTGTCATTTCCAGAAAAAAAAAGAGAATCAGATGGTTTATGTTGTTGCACTCAGTGTCGATGGCATCACAGCTGATAAGGGATTGATAAACATCCTGGTGAGTTTGTGTTTGATATGAGATCAAACCTTCTCCGGTGGGTTCAAATCTCGACTGAAACCTCTGACTCGGTGCTTAACTGTTGTAGAGATTCCCTTTTGGCTGATAATTTTCCCGTTGGAGTTTAGATCTACATTTATATGCTTGCGTTCTCTGCATTGCTTTTTTTTTTCCTTTCTCATGCTATAGTTTTATAACCGTTTGATTCACTGAGGTGGTTTTAGGGGGTTTAGAGTTTTACAGTTGCAAAGGAAAAATGCGTTACTCTGCAATTCGCTGACTGTAAGCATTTAAACTGTTTTTAAGAGGTATTTTAAACAAACTTGACTCATTATATCTTTTGACTTGAAACATCTCAGTTTTGTGAAAGTTTATTTCATTTTCTACGTTTCTTTAGCACAAACACCCTAAACTGCTTCTTCAGAGACTCAGTCAACAAATGTCCTTCACCTTGACTGACATTTAAATTAAAGTTTTGCTTCTTGCAGTGGTCTGTCATTTTTCAAGTTGAGTGACAACCACAGTTATGATCATTATTTTATTTTATTTTTTTACGTACATGGTAATATTAGCTTTCTGTTGCATAATTTAGTGATTTACACTCCATTTACAGATAATATGATAGAAAAATATGGAGGATGTTAGAAGTAAAGGTTGCTGTGAATGCTTGGAGCTGAAATATAATGTGGTTGAGTTTATTTTTTCATAAATCGGCCATCTGGCCTGAGGTGTGCTGAAGTCCACAGGGTGAGTGACTGTGGCGTCGTATGAGCCGATGGGCCGAGCCCTGCCCCACCCCCCACCCCCCACACACTACACCCCGCCATGACATCAGGGAGCCGAGATCCCGCGCCCACCAACCCCCCCCCCGGCCTCTTACTGTGCCCTCCCTTGTCTCAGCACAGTTAGACCACAATAAATATGTGCTATAAACATTTTTCAATACTTTTGAATAAAAAATGAGTACATTTACTATCATAGTGCTCTGGCATTGTGTTTGTTGCTGGGAGACACACAGCGGTCTTGTGTGGTGTTTTTTGTTGTAGTTTAGAGGAAGATGGACACTTGACGCTTTTGCCACAAAGTCATTGAGATTGTGAGCTAGAAGTACCACACAAACGAAATATTTTATTTCTGTTTTCCCTCAAACAGGACATGTACACATTCCCAGTGTATTAAGCGGCTCCAGAGTTTTGCAGCAGAATTTGATGTTTTCACAACGCGGTGAAAATTTGCTTTTCTTTTCACTTGCCTCAGCCTTTGGAAAAACGGGTGCAGGATTCGCAGGAATTTGTCGTCTCGAGCTGAACCCATGAGGCGTGAGACTTAAAATCTATAATTAGAATGTTCTTTGCTGAACAACCCAAGTCCAACGTGACAGTGATGAACAAAATCTGAAAACGAGAGAGATGGAGAACGTTTACTTTGAATTTTTGAGGGAAAAAAATTGCCCTTAAACCAGCTCTTCAAACGGTTGAATGCATGCATGTGTTTACCTTCAATCTCACCGAGGAAACATTTACTCATATACAGCGGGACTTAACCCTCACCTTCCTCTCATCATCTCCTTATAATACTGAGTACTGCTGTTGCAGCGATGCCTAGTGTGTGTACTGACTGCAAACCCTGGACACACTTGCTTACTACAATTTTAATGAAATGTGTTGCCATTCCAGTGAACCGCATCAATTGATTTGCACAGTGGATTGACTCCTGTACACTTTCTGGTTTTCCGGAAGACATGAAGTAAACTGTATTAGCAGCCACCAACAAACACCAAATTAAAAGCCCCCTATTCTTCTCTCGGTGTAGATTCACTCTCGCCAAACATAACGTCAACTTTATGCAACACTCACATACGTCAATTGGAAAAGTGTGATGATATAGTAGATGAATATTTTTGAAAATTGACTGCATTTAAGCCTTCAGTGATCAATCTGGGTTAAGCACCCTTCAGAAGTCAAGCAAAGTTTTTAGTACTCACTCTACCGAGGGACAATGTCCACTTTCAAGTCTGTTTCCTGTGACCTTTGTTTCAACAGGATCTCCGGCTGAAAAGTAATCTTTTGGAGAGGGCTGCGCAAGTTGGTCTTTTGTGATATTTATCTGCCTCATTGTTCTAATGGGCCAGAGCCAGCGCTAATCCCCACAACGAAAACTGCTGCAGCGGACTGGGGGCCAATCGAAGACCAGCTCTTACATGCTCGCTGACCAGAAAAAATCCTTAACATCCTCGTGACACCCTGGCTTGACCTGTGCGAATTTGAGAGGGAAGTGCACCTTTGAGAAGGGAGAGTGACTGACTGACCTCTGCTTGGAGGAGCTGTGTGATTGAAGAGGATTCGGCTGAAGTTCTCATCAACTCGAATGGCGGAGCCAATGGAGCGTATCTCAGATCCTGACTTCAGGGCACATTTGTTAGCTGAAGAAGCTGTGAGGCTTTACGCTTTACAGGTGCCTGTAATGAGGCCACGAGCTTCACTGAAGTGCTAACAAATGTGCAAACGGTGATCAACCCACAAAACCAGTCGGACCCGGCCATTTCACCTGATCTTATACCCCCTGTGCTAACGGCGTTTATACATTGGGGCACTTCTAGCGCATGCAGTAATGAAATACTATAATTGAATCATTATTGCTGCGATCAATGTGTTTCAGTTGGCGAGAATTACAACCCCTTTGTGCAGATATAGATGCCAGCATCTGAAAATTCCAAAATTTCGTTCCTAAATAATTCTGTAATTGAATTTCCAAATGTCCTGCTTCACTGGAATAATTTTCCAGAGTCTCTGTGACACTCATACTGAGTTATAAAGCCTAAATAGGCTCATGTATAACAGGAAAAATTGGCCTTATTTGTATTCTGCGCTGAACTGATGAAGCGTGTAGCTTCTCATTCTCTAAAAAAGTATTGTGGAAGACGTGTCCCTTGGTGGCAGAAAAGACGTTCGCGTGTCAGACGGGGCGAGTTATGGGGCCTGCCATTAGCAACGAAAACGAGGAATGAGAAAAACGAGCCCGAGGAATCATCTTCGCACGGGAATGACCCACCACAAGTCCTGACCCAAACCGCACTGATGAGCTGGAGAGAAGTACAGGGGAACAGAACTATCTCACCGTCAATATAAGATCTCCGCCAAAAATTTATGCAACTCTGATTTAAAATATGATGTTGCATACGGTTGTCAAAACAATAACACAACAAATCTGTGCTCTCATTAGGGGTTCCTCCTTCATATTTACGTGTGACTTTTTTTGTAGGCCGACAGCGTATTTTGAGCTCTCTTTAAAAAAAAAAAAAAAAAAAAAGTCATTTTACGGTTCTTAAGACCGGGACATCTCAGGGACTGAAGGTCATGCATATGCAGAAGTGAATTTTGGCCTTTGCATTAAACTAGTGAATTCAAAATTTTAAGTTTTTTTTTTTTTTAAAGTAAAAAAAAAAATTATAATAATAATTTTAAGTATCAAGTCGTGTTGCTGTTGTGTTTTCAGTATGGAAGCGGATGAATTGAATTATTACATAACTCCTTTTGATTTTATTTGCATTTTCCATAATGATTCAACTTTGAATTAGCGTTCGGATGAAGCGTCACTGCCTTGTGGTCATGGTGCATTCTGCTTGTGTACAAACACTTCGACTGCTTCTGAATGGATAACATTCTGCAAAACCGTGTACTTGTGTCTCAATTTATTTGTGATTGATGGAAAAATAAAACTCAGCCAGGTGCCGTTTGATGAACTATGTGAATACTGTGGCCTTAATGAGAGACGCTGATTTTCTGATGGTTTGTAGAGCTGAGAGGGGTTTGGTCTTTCTGCTCAGTCCTTTGGATAGCCTGTTTTATTCATTCATTTATTTATTTATCTGTTAATTCTTCGGATATTTTTCCTCCCAGAATTTTACGTTGCTGTTTTCAAACTCTTGTTGCTTTTAGTTATCAGTTACAGTTGTTAAATCCATATTAATGCTGTTTAGAACATTATAATCACTCATTTCTGATCTCAAGCATTGACAGGTCATGCAGGCAAGTAGTGCGAATATTTCAGTGCGAGGTGGATCACATCTGACTCTGTGACACATTCCTCTTGACAATGATACCTTTTCAGTCAAACACCTATTTGCCAAATCTGTTAACTGGATTGAATATGCATCTTGCTACTCCGCCTTGCTGTAGAGGTTCATACGGTTAGCATGGCAGATGTATGTACTGGCTTGCTACATGCATAGTTAGAAAATGTGCGGATTGTTTTTTTATTTTCTTTGCTCTCAACTAGTCCTCCGCTCAGATGGTATTTAGAGCAGAATATGGGCATGAGCTACGAGCATAATTGCGGAGCGTTTATACTGTACAGATTAAATCCATTAGCTAATACTGTGGCATGAATATCACAGCTATGAAATAACTGAAGTCGAATAAAATGCTGTACTGTAGCAATAGGTCCGAATAAAATAAGAAATGAAGAGCTGAAAACTGTCCCTCATCTGATATGGCTGGACATTAACTTTTTAAAAAGCCTGTAGAAATGCACCACCGGAACATCCTTTGAAATAATGAAAGTTCACAAAAGGAGTCCTCAAAAAGCCAAAATATTCTCAAGTAGCGTGCAGTGGATGAGACTGTTGACCTTTGCTACATCCACAGAAGCTCAGCTGTGAAGTGCAGAGCAGGTTTAGCTGTGACTTGGCAGGAGATGAGCACCTGAAGCAGGTGAGATGTTTATCAGTTCTGGCTCTAAGCGACTCAAGCAGCAAATCGCCTGTTCAATGGTGTGCATCGAACAGCAGGTGTTGAACAGTTCAAACAAAATGTTCACTTTTTTTTCCCTTTTTTTCACAAAATGGCAAGCACAGAGCTGTGAAAGTGTTTGTCCCCTTTCCAGTTTCCTCCATCTCAGCTTATTTGTCATATTTGAATGCATCAGGTTCTCTAACTAACTTTAAAGCGGCATCAGATGAATCACCAGATAGCTCACTCTGTTAAGGCACTACGTTGCGGCGCAGAAGTGACTTTCACGTTCGAGCCCTGGTCGTACTAACCGACAGTGGTCGGCGGCTTTTTCGGAGTAGCGTACAATTTGCCATCGCACTACAGGGTTTCAAATTGGGAAGGGACTGCCGGGAAAGGGAAATAAATAGCTTTGTTCGTTGCTCAAGCGCCTCCTGCTGGCCAGATGGGCGCTCATCAGGAAGACTCGAAGCCTGTTCATGCCCGGGTATCCTCCGCCCTCGCTCTGAACTTGCGAAGATTCAACCAATGAGTGTATTAGAAGCAGTGGCTGACAGGCGCCTGCTTCGGAGGAGAGCCATGAACTGTCTTCACTCTCCTGAATTGGCAACAAGGAGTCGCAAACGAGCAAGACTTGTACATAGTTCAGCAATTGGGCATTTCAGATTCGGGTGGGATTGGTGATGCCAAAATAAAAAAAAATAATGTGGGAAATGCAAAATGCAGCTTTTCAATGATCATTTTGTTTATTGGAAGTAAAGCATTAATCAAAAGCTATATCTCTGATGTGCAAGGTTGTGCCACCCTTGGAAGCAACGAACTTGTAATTAAATGTTTGCTATAACTGGAGTCCTTTACATCACTGTGGAGGAATTTTGACCTACACTTTTTTGCAGAATTATTTATATTTAGTCACATTGAGGGATGTTTGAAGATGAACTGCATGTTTAAGGTCAGGCCATAGCCTCTTGATTAGATTCACGTCAGAATTTTGACTAGGCCACTCTAAAACCTTAATTTGCTTTCTTTTTAGCTATTTAGACATTGACTTGCTTGTTATCCTCCTGCATAACCCAACTGCACTTGAGCTTTAGGTCACAAAGTCATAGACAAACATTCTCCCTCATGATTTTTTTGGAGACCACAGAATTTGTGATTCCATCTATCATGGCAAAACACCAAGATCCTGAAGCAGCGAAGCAGCCCGAGACCATCTCACTACCGCCATCGTGTTCTTATTATTGTGGAATACTGTGTTAACTTTATGGCAGATGTAACAGGACCCATGTCTTTCAAAGAGTTTCACTTTTGACTCATTGGTCCCTATAAAATCATTCCAAAAATCTCGGGGCTCATCAAGATGTTTTTGGCAAATGTGAGACGAGCCTGTGTCCTTTTTCCCTCAGCAGCGCTTTTTCTCCAGCTGCTCTCCTTTGGAAGCCATGTTTGCCCCGTCTCTCTATGTTGAGTCATGAGCACTGATCTTAACTGAGATATGCGAGGCTTGGAGTTCTTTAGATGTTATTCTGTGTTCTTTTGTGACTTCCTTGGATGAGTGGTTGATCCGATCCTGGAGGAAGTCTGATTGGCCTACAACTTCTGGGAAGATTCACCGCTGTTCCAGATTTTCTCCGTTTGCAGATAATTGCTCAGTGTGGTTTGCTGGAGTCCCAGAGCGTTGGCCTTTCCTGACTGATAGATATCAAATACTTCACTTCTTATCTGTTCTTGAATTTCTTTAGATTGTGACATCATGTGCTGCCTTTTGCCTTTCTTCACATTGCGAGATGGGTTCAATTTAACTCATTCCCTACGGCAGGCCGCTGCCAACGATATGGGAATTCTTCCATTCCCTACGGTAAGCTGGTGCCAGCAGCATGGATGGCCATTCGCAGTCCGATGAAAACACGAAATCAGTTGGCAATCGCGGTCATGGGCCACCTGTACTTCAATACTTTATATTGTGTAATTTTCGGGAAAAGTATTCGTACAAAGGCAAAAATTTTATATAAAAGTATTCCGTCAGGAATGAGTTAAGTGATGTGTAGAGTCAACAGAGCTGGCAGTAATCATGCCTCGGTGTATTTGCTGAAATTGAACCTCATTATCAATTCAGTTTGTTTTATTGGTTGATTTAGTAACAAATGAGTTCATTTCTTTTTCACATAGGGCCAGGTAAGTTTGTAAGTCTTTTTTCCTACAGTAAATAACATCATCATTCAAAATCTGAATTTTATATTAACTTGGGTTATTTTTTGTCTGATATTGTGATTCAATTGATCTGGAACATTTAAGTGGTACAGGTGTGAAAAACTCCACAAATCAGGAAGAGGAAAATGCCTCTCCACAGCACTGTAAACAAAAACCCTGCTTCCTGCCTGCTTACTTCAGGAAGCGCCTCGAATGTTTTAATCAGTTTTTGTCTTCAGTTTTTTGTTTTTTTTGGTTCATGGCTGGGATCGCCATCCCCGTAGTTTTCATTAAACCTCTCATTTTTTGCTTAGCTGATACAAAATACTGAAGCCAGCTCAACAAGGTCACTTCCTGTTGAATCAGGGGAGCATTGCTGGGGTTGTAGTGAAGACCTACAGGGATGGTACAGTTTGCTTCTGTTTTAAACCGCTTTCACACCGGACGCAAAGCAAATTTTTCACACGACATATTACATTCAAAGTCGATGCAAAGTTTGGGTCTTTGCATTGACTTTGAATGTAATCTGTTGTTCGAAAAACTTGTTTCGCGTCCCGTGTGAAAGCAGCTTTAAAGCTCTATAGAGCACGTCCATGAACCACCTTGAGGCCCAGGTGCTCCTGAACCTTTATTATAGCAGAAAAGAGGTCAGTGGCGGTATTATAATCTCCATGTGTGTGTTTCACTTCGTTTAGAACGGGGAAAAGCCCGAATGATTGTAGACAGAGATCAGATCACGATACAGAAGTCGCCACAGCAGCCAATCAGACGACTTACTACACAGGATGAGACTGAGGATTTGCGTGTGGGGATTTCAGTGCCAGCTGATCCGCACCATCGCGAGGTCTCCTCCTGAACGTTTTAAACGATCCTCGACCACGTGATCTTCCCAGCCACTCCGTTCCTACATCTGCTCCGTAAATTACTGCCAGCATCGCCACCAACATGGGTCCATTCTTCTCCCAGGGGCAAAGAGAGCTCTGCCACTGGAAGCTACCGCTCATCTAACCTGCTCTCTCACCATTCCAGGAACGCACTCGGTAAAACAATGCCACCGCCCAGCAGTGGGATATTTCCGGAGCTTTCGGCGCTAGTTACCTGCTGCCTGGCACTCATTCAAGCTCTTTTATCGTGTAATGCTGAACAGTATTCGAGTTTGGCCAGTATCGCCATTTGTGTGCTTCATGTAGGTATTTTGTGCGGCGCGTGACGTTTTTTTGCACACTGTACTGATTGGGTAGCCTCAGACGTTGGCACCGTAACAGTTATGAGACAAAATGGCGGAGTGCTCAGCGTAAATACTCCACCCTGCTGGATCGAACAGTAATATTCGGCTGCCCCCGTGTCACCCATTATTGTTTTAATTCTAAAATAAGGTATGAATACTCTGTAATGAATTGAAGGAGAATAAATTGGGCATGTATAAACATGTCGGACCGCACTGGAGAATTCATGGTGATCTGGGTTTTGGTGGATGGGGAGGGAATGTCATGATGGGTGGGTACGGGGCTGTCGCATTCATCCAACGTGCCAAAAAATAAAACCCGCACTTAGAAAATTAAAATAAAAATTGTGGGAAGAATACATTGTGTTTATCTGCTGTGGTCTACATGATGTTACTCATAGGCAATTATTTTGCCCCAAAATGTTATGGATGCTTTAAACATTTAGCCAAAAAAAATAAGTTCTTTTCAAGCCCTCTGAATTCACAAGAACCAAAAGATAATTTTAAAATGTCATAACAGGAGACAATAAATGATAGAGCTGTGGTTTCAGCCTTTCTCCTATAGAACTGTATGATTGCAATCTCTCTCTCTCTCTCTCTCTCTCTCTCTCTCTCTCTCTCTCTCTCTCTCTCTTTACACAAGGAAGCTAGCAGGAGGCTCACCCATTTTTGCATCTCGAATGACACACATCTTTGACCTAAAGATTACTCTTGGCTGCATGCCCTGTGTGTTCCTGCTCTCACGTATGTATGAGGGGTTTGTTTTCAGACGGTGCTGGTATTTATGATTGAGACAGTCATTACATTCACTCACTGAGTCTGAATGCAGGGAAATATTCCTTCTAGCTATCAGAGTACTTGATGGTCTGAACTCCAAGGAAACACTTGAGGAACCTGTTGCTAGACCGTTTTTTCCAATACTGTGAGCATCGCTCAAGGGGCTGCTTTCACTGCAGCGGAGACGGATGTTGAGACAGTAATTGGCACGACTGTAGTTTCTGTCTTTGTGGGAAAAGTGCATCAATGAATTAAAGTTAAACTTTCTAACATAGACTGTGTTATTATTTAACATTGCATCTGCTTTTTTTTTTTCAATGTGCACCATTTCTGCTCAAGAGATAAAGCGATTGACAAATCATGTATCACTCATTACAAGATGAGAAACTTATCTTTGGGGCTGATGACAGTTTACATGGAGTCTTTAAGAGTATATGCGGGGGAAATGATGCCCCTGCATTAATGAATTTTTAAAAATTCCCAGTATTTGCGGTTGTATTGTAGTTTGGTTACTGCTTGACTGCCGGCAGCAGACCTGTGCGTTCGTATGAAGCCCATTTTTTCATAGAGCTTCTCATTGGCATGTTTCAGACTAAGTATTTCAAATTTTGGCAACCATGTATGTTTTATTATGTGAAGTATTTAAAAATGTATATTAGATATTGTCCATTATATTACGAGACAAAGCCTCGCCAGCTCACGCTGTCATTTTGATCTCTGCCACATAGTTCCCTCGAATTTCAATTTGAGCTACAACCTTGCGCAGTTAACGAGTGTCAAGCCCGCATTAGATTTTGACCCTTCCTTTCATCCACCTCACCGTTTTCTTACCAATGTCATCGGATTAACATCCAGTTTTACGTTTTTAATCTCATGTCCGAAGTGAAAAACACGTTATACAATCACAATCCATAACATTTTAATTGTTATTTTGGATGCGCATTGTTAAATCGCACAAGTGGGCGCCACTTGCTGCAATTTAAGCTATGCCTTCTACATTTGTCGGGTTTGCGTTTTCACATTTTTTCGACAATGAATTGAAGATTTATTTCCAGCAAATTACCTCAAATTCTGCATATGAACTTCGAATACTTGCCATTTGAGTCACCTAGCCCGGGCACTCCGGTGTTACCTGAAAAAAAAATTGATGCTTTAAGTTACTTCGAAACTTTGAGGGCCATCATTTTCTTTGGTTGTTCCTACGCCTTCAGATAATTGCCGTGATTGGCAATTTTCCCCGTTTATCAGCATCAGGACGTAACTAGTCTGCGGAGCATCAATGCAAATATTTAAGGTTATTTTCTCAGCAGTCAGGTAGGCCATTTAGATCTCTGTAACATTAACGTTTATCCAAAATTTAGGGGAAGGCTTGAAGATTGCGTTCTGTAATGGCTCCTGTATTGTCGCCACGCAGTAGCCACACCAATATCGTCACCATACATTGCAACCACAGTCGATATATAATTCGTAAAACTTTAAACACATTAGCCCAAATCTAAAGGAAAAAAGTAATTAAGAACGTATCAAATACTAATTTAAGAAATAAATAAACTAACCAGCTTTGTTTTCAGCAGCCAAAAATGACAGTGGTAAATGATGTTGTCTAATTTTATTTTTTTTACTTACAAATATAGCCAAACCTAGAAGAAGGGAAAAAAACTTTCCCATTTTCAAATTTTTATTTAAACCCGTAGACCACTCCAGAGTGGATCATTCTACGATTAACTGTATTTAAACTATTGAAACTTTGTCATTGTCGCGGTAATGTTTCCATTTTGGCTTTGAATAACCGGACATACTAATTAACCCCTTAGGCTGTGTCCTACTGCCCAATTTCTTTTTGTCAATTTTTCCCGGAGCTCTTTCAGTGTTAATTTTTGATTTAGGTTGGAAACAAAAGATTTTGTTCCACAATTGCTCAGTAATCAAGAACCAGTTTCTCTCCCCCTTCAGTTGCGCCGCTGTAGCCTACATCCTTCCAGGTGGGGCTAAAGAATTACTGTTGGCCATTATTCTTTGTCTGATCTGAAACAGATGCGGTGAAATGACCTTTGTTTCCAGTAAGAGCTTTATTTAGAGTTTTCATCTGGACCTGCCGTCAGTTGTTCGATATCGCCTTGATGTGCAGATAACCGGCTAATTTGCGAACGATGAAGGCGATGACAACGTGCTACTGCGCGTTATCAATAATATTTATTTATTGCTAATAAATCAGAATCATTAACTAAGCAATTGTTCATATGCTACACGTTTAATTCATTTTCCCTCTGCAATTAAGTAGCTAACCGATTCCTGAGCTCAAGATTCAGAGAATGCAGCAGAAAGAGTGACTGCCCAAATAACAGAAAATACGCTCAAATGTGCGGGAAAAAGCCATATCGGTGATATATTTTTTTTTCCTAATGCATTCCTGCATATTCGCTTGACACGTTGGTTTGATTTTACTTTGGGCCCATTAAAAAGAAGTGATGCAGCACAGTATCGGATGTTGGCCTTAACTACGTCCTCAGCCTAAGCTACGGCATTTTTTCATTTAGTTAAAAGTGGCTTGGATGTGAAACTAAACTAATATTTTTCACTTTGCTAATTGTAAATTAGGCCTACTTAAGGGCCCATTGCTCGGACTCATTAATAACTGCGGTCATTCCCCATGTTCAACTGGGCTATTTAATTTACAATGTATGCGCACATAGTAGCCTGTGCGTATTTTATACCAAAGAGATATAAATGTAAAAGCTATAAGGCGTTATTTCCAGTAGGGCCATATAGTTAATTCTGATTTTTAATAGTTGCCTAATATCTACCATGTCAGCTGATGTAAATGTAGCAAAACGGTTGTTTTTAAAATTGGTTGGTGCATAAGAATGATGATGACAATAGAGTCTCGGCAATTATGGGGATAGGATTTTTCTCGACTTGATAGATGTGTGACGTACTCAGACTTGCAGGATATTGTTTTTTTTTTGTGCTGCTCACAATAAGAGAAAAATTATGGTTTTGTGTCATTTGGTGAAATGATGTTTTTGTAATTCGTATGTGTGTATGTATATGCATGTGTACCTTGTGTATGAATGAAGATGTATAAGTGTATAATTACACAGAAAACGTCCACAGGCTAATTTGGTATTAAGTGTATTCAGCACTGGAGGGTATCCGTTTTCATTTGCGATGGCAGCTGAGCTTGGGGCTGCATTGGTCTAAATGCTGACTGGGAAAATCGCTTCAAGAGCGTTTAGTGCCCAGTGTTAGCAGATCTCATGGACTCTCGCTTAAGAAGAGTTACTTGATATTTGTGGTTAGGAGCCGACAATGCGGTGTGGATTCATCCTTTTGTGAAGAGTTTCCCAAATTAATCTGGAATGCGTCTTCAATTGTATTCTTCAACATTTTGGACTCCGCTGGAGAGTTCAAACCTGTGGCGGTTATTACATATGAATTTGAATTTTCAGTTCAGATCTGGACATAAATTAATTATGAGTGATTGTGATCTTACACGAAGTGTTAAGACAAAATCCGGACAAGTTTACTCACGAAACTATTTAGGCCGGCTGAGTGGTGTATTAACAGGGGGGGGGGATGCATCTCATCTGGGAATTTTGACAGAAATGATGAGTAGCAAACAAATTCAAGTCGAAATCGAAACCAAGCTTTAAGAGGAGTGCTATTGCCTCCTCAAACATGTCTTGTATTTCTGAGTCCATTTCTGAGTGGTTAATAAAATACACGTCCCATTACCATGCCAGGTGAACTATGTTCGCTCTAAATTATTATGCAAGACCCAGCTATTTCAGTCGACTGGCTTCAGTCGTCACTGTTTTAATTCACTTCAGATGGCATTTAGCACTAACTCAAACAAATTTATCCCGACCCCAACTCCAAGATTGCATCGTAACGAGTGTCTGCATTGCACAGGGACGCTCTCCGCTTCGGTGTGCGGATGTTCTACTTCTTCTGGAAAACTAACCTGTGCTTGTCCGCGCATGTTCGCTTTGGCTGTAGGCTTACAATTACAGTGGAAGGCGCAGGCAATGCGCCCGAATATCCGATGACCACTACAGCTCCTTGAAATCCATGATTTCTCTTCCTGCTTTGTAGGCCGTACCTGCGCTTCGGCCGAGATGGAAAATGTTCAGCAGAGCGCCACGGGCGCAGTCAGCTGCCGCCCCATCTGGTGGCCCAAATTTAGTTATGAGTTTCAGTCTCCAGCATATTTTAGGTAAGATAACGAGCCTTCATTAATCGCGCTTGATTTTTTCAGCTCTTGTAATGAGAAATAAATGTTGTTTCTGTAGCTATACAATCAACATGCAAACTCCAGAGTCTTGACCGCTGATACAAAACACACACACACACACACACACACACACACACACACAAAGTGAGTTCAATTTTGGAGGGCTGAGTTCAAGAACTGCTTTATAAACTTTGTGAAATGTTTTCTGATACTGTGAAATTGCAAAAAAATACAAACACACATATTTCACAATACCCCGAAGCAGGCGTGAATAATAATTAACATTTTGTCACCAAATAAATTACAATAGTAATAATAACAACGGTGTGCCAGTAAATGGTACAACCATATACCTACACTTATTATTGGAGCCCCCGGAGGGGTTTGGGAGACTGTCTGTGTGTGTGTGTGTGTGTGTGTGAGATTGTGTTTCCGGGCAGATATCTCCAGAACCACTTGACCGATTTCACTCATCTTTCACATGTAAACACCTTGGGCTGACCTCACGGCATGACACAAATTTCGGACTGTTGGGCGAGACTATGAATTCTCTGAATGCGTGTTTGCTTGTGTTTTTGTCTGAATGCCAGTTAGTAGGTTTATGTTGGCCTGTACACTCTCAAGTGTGAAACCTAATGATTTAAAAACGTTGCACTGAACTGGTTTCGACTAAATGACAGTTTCGAGATGGATACAAAAAGGGTGTGGTAACGGCCACGTAAATAATATTTAAAACGGATATGAAATGAATAGTTTGTTGTAGTTGATTAATTAAGCAAGATGAACGCGACTGTTTTAATTAACATTGAGGAAAAATAGGACTGCTCGTTGTTTAAACACTGTGCCGTGCGCAAGCTGAGAATTCTGTACTAATATAACTGCTTTTGGAATATTCCAGAGCTCCTCTCCATCATTGTCTTTTTTGGCGCGACGTATGTCTTTGATTGAAATTATGGTGTTTAGGTTTTGAAACGTTTTTATTATTTTCAAAATGCAAAAGGTCCCAATAATATGACCATCTTTTTTCCATTACACTGATAAGCCAAACACATGGGCAGTTTCCGTGAATTTACTGGCAATTCCGAGCAGGTGCGGCACTACCGCAGCTCCTGAGGTTTTTCTGCAGGATGCTGCAGTCAAACGATCAGATCAAGTTAACACTTGTTGTCTTTGAATTAATTTTATTTATCCCAAAAGCTCCCCCCCCCCCCTTTGCAAACGCGACCTCGAATAAAGGTGAGGCAAAAAATAAATCAAAAGGGGAAAAAAAGGAGTTAATAAATGTCTCGGGGCTTCCATTAACCTTCAATGGTCATGAAATTCATCTAAATACCCTGTTTGAAAGCAGGAATGCCGTAACTTTATGTAGTTTACGTAAATTTTATTATTATTATAATAATAATTATTATTATTATTATTCAGTGGTAGTTTTTTTTTTTTAATGAGCAGCAGCATTTTGCGCCGGTTGTGGAGGCGAACACAAATTTCTCATGTTTCATATTTAAACTGGACAAAAAATATGTGCTAAAGTTCATTAAAGATAAAGGCCAGAGAGGCCCTACATTCATCCGTTCCCTGTGACTCACTCAGTGAATTTGCTGTGCTTGATTAGGGCCTCTGGGTCTAAGAACTATCATTTCACCACAACGTTTTCCAGTAGAGCCAAATTAGGAGAACACCTCAAGTGCGGTAACCCATGACTTCTAGCAAATTTTGAATGCACGTGTCGAGTGTCTACATCCCATTTTTAAGTTGAGTTTTCTAGAAGCCTGCAGACTCGGCCATGTCTTGTTCTGATGCTATTTGAACGCAGGCCCGCCCGACAAGGGAAAACATACGCATTGAATGGTTTTACGACTATTCGAGTAAACACGAATGTGCACATTTTGCTGGACATACTGCGCGTTTCAGATTACCCCCCCATTCAAGTTACACCCCCCCCCCCCCCCCGGTAATCTGAAGTTAACTTCAAATTATTATTATAAGTTCATTCCCGCTGCTACAATTATAATTCTTTTGGATGTGTAGGGGGGTAACCTGAAATTGGAGGGGGTAATTTGAAGTTAACTTCAGTTTACCGGGGGGGTAATCTGAAATTGGGACACCTGTAATATAAGCAAATAGGCTCGTGAGGATGACGCTGAAGCGCTTATTTCGGTCCTGTAGTATTTCTTCCTCTTAACGCCGACATGGTTGGAATTCAAGGCCGGATGTTTTCAAAGTAAATTTTTCCTCGAAAGTGTCCATCTGACTCATGCCCCTTTGAGAACTTAAAGGAACCAATAGTCGTGCAAAGATATTGTTTTCAAAGCTCCTGCCCAAGTAATTGTGGATTTGGCCCAAGTGCACCGTGGTCTACCCTATTTCTGCCAAGGTGGGCCGCTAGTTAAAGCAGAAGTGTCTGATGGCGATCAAATGCGTTTGTTTTTAACACTGTGTATATCTCTCGGGTTTGTCTTTGTATAAAAAAAGTTAAGGGTTGACGTTGGCTTGGAGAACTAAAGCTGGTCAAAATACAGTTTATGCCAAAGAATGGTTTGGTGAACTAAACGCATTTCTGCAATTTTACTGAGAACATGTGTTTTGATGGCATTATTACATAAATAAATCTAATGACTCGATTATATTGTCACTCATCAGTCGGCAGCAGTGTCGTTATAGGAATACAGAATGCAGGCAAAAGCTTCTCTTCCCATCAACCGACCAATTATCGGAATCTGCGGCTGCCGAAATTAAACTTGATAAAATTGTCGTGGGATTTTGGCAGGCAACATGATGAGGACAGCATTTTACGTTCTTATTTCCGGGACTGAATCTCGCCCTCATAAAATGTCACGACATACGACACAAGAACCATATAAGAATGTGAGGCGTTACATAGAATAAAAGACAACTAAATCTAACTGACTTCGACTGAGACAACTGCATTTAATCAGCCGACTAATGATTTGATTTGACCGAAAAGGGAGCTAAACAAACCCATTTTCCTTGCACTTCGGATGCGCTAAAGCCTACGAAAACTGTCGTTTTGATGCTCTCAGCGAACAGACACATTAGCGGTGAAATGGTTATGTGCGAGCGCTGCTGAAGGTCATTCTCAATGACAAATATAGACGTCTACCTTTTAGGTTAGTGAGAGAGAGCGGGCTTTAGTATCGGCCGATTTTATAATCGCTTACATTTTTTAATCTCTGAAGAATCAAGCAGATTGATTATTTAGGAGTCAAAGGGGAATAATAGGCCTACCAATTATCCAATAATCCAGGACTATTTACGGGAGTGCAAAACAAGTGACTAATTATGCTTAAATCTATCATCTTTAATAATATATGGCTACCTTCGTTTTAGATCCAGGCCTGGGGGCGTTTTTAGCACGAGAAAATATCTGACCATCCAGGGAATGGTGCTCCCGGAGATGGCCTCTGCGCGAAGTCTGGCTCAACATTTCCAGACTTGGGGCAAGAAAAATGGTACCTCGCCGTAAACTGTTTCCATTTTCTCTTGGGAGTAATCTTTGCTAAATTAGCTAGTTTAGCAATAGCCTACAGGTTTGTTTCACCGATAAATGTAATCGTCTTAATTTGTTTACGGCGGAATGTCTTCAGCCTATTCAAAACCAGCAGCCTAGTACGATGCGAGTGTGTGACACTTATACACCCAAACGTCCCAGCTTAGAGGGTTCATTCGTGTATATTTCCTAACTAAATTTGTCTATTTATTCAATGGCGTCCATTAACCAATTATAGGCGCCATCACAGCAGTGATCGTGTGATGCCGGGTTTAAAATATCGAACTCAGTCGGTTTGACGCGGCGCCTTGAATATTCTTTAACGTTTATTGCTTTTGGTCATAGAATGAAGATTTGAATTTTGCCTATAATGCAGCCTAAAAGTAATATCATGCATTGAATACAACAACGTAGACCTAGTTCTGTTGAGTTGACTATGCTTGTCGTAAGTCAAAGATTATTCCAGTTTTCATGTAGTGATCAGTTAATGTCAGACATTAATTGTATCGGGCCTTCATATGTTTTCATGTGCTATAACACAGGGCGACATGAAACTACAAAGCAGCTTTTACCCCATAAACTCCGATTTTCGCCTGCATGTCCCTTATAGGTTCTGAGTTAGAAAATGCATTTTCCCATATTGTAGGACAATTACATATATTCCATATCTGCTGGTTGCACTGCTTCACATCAGCAACATCACAATCTTTGAATATTCAAACCCGTGACGCCATGTTTTTTTGATGGCCGCAGTATTTCATTGAGTTGAAAATATCTAGTTATTTTGCATCCTTGTTCACACACTTCCCTGTAATTAAGTAGGACATAGCTGGGGTGTTTGAAAAGCTTGGGATCTCGACTGGAATATTAAATAGGCCGAAAGTTCCACTGCTTTGAATAAAGCAGTTGCATTAGACGACTAACCCATATATGGGTCATAGGTTTTATGGGGTTAAAATGTCTTTAACTCCCTGGGACATTCGTGTGAGCTGCTGATATAATAAACTAATATAGGCTAGTTAGAGCGTGAGCGCGACAATTGCCTGTAAACTCTAAGGTTCTGTTGGGATTGACAGCGCTGATTACATTTTCTTAAACTTTTAATCAAAAATAAAGCTTTAGTATAATTAGGCCTCATTTATATTGACGCTCCATTGTTTCAATGGCGTAGAGTCTGAGTCCTGTAGGCCTGAATAAACATCTGAAAACATATAAGAAATCCCAATCATGACCAGAACGGATACTTTTGGGACTGCTGCACGAGGCACATCTATGCGTTAAGGTTAGACGACAAAAATTCAATTTTTAACGGTATCCCGAATCAACTGTTAAGTTCACAATAAGGCGAATTAATTTATAGGAATACGGCAGTTTTTTATTTTTTTTTTTTTGCTGTCAGTAGGAGCATATAGGCTATGTAAACACCTATGTTGACACTTGTCATCTTTGTTTCATATGTAAGTTTAAAGAGTAATTTTAAGCAGCTGCTTATTTTACAGTTTGAAATAAATGTTGGCTTGTAACGTTACTTAAGGATGTTACAGTGCCAAATAAAGATAATTACCTGTTCCTAATTTTCCAGTACAGACAGGAACAAATGAAGACAACCCGAAACAGCAGTCACTATTCGCTTAAACTGGCCCCAGAACTTTCACCAGTAAATGCGCGATACAATTTATAAGATAAAAACAAATTGCCTGTGCTCATTGTGTTCTTATGCATAAATGCGAGGGTTAATTAAAGGACATTATTAACCACGATATAAAAAATAAAAACAGGTTATATTGATAAAACAAAATTTTAATATTTAATTTCATTCAACTGTTACCAACTTAGATGCTTTTTGACATACAGAAACGAAAACAAAACGTTACAAAGTCCAGACATTATTGTAATAAATCTAGAAGCTATAAGTGCAAAACGTGTAATTAAATTTAAAAAAAGACGACAGTCAAAGTATTCTGCCGTGAAATTAAAAACATAACCCATACACATCATTAAATGCTCGACAAGTGGCTGAAATTTAAAGGACATTCTGTTATTAGGCTAAAACATACTTAAAGGTACAAAGGACTTAGGTATGGGGTTCAGATAGATAATAAAGATGTGCATTGTGCCATTGACGACTTCCTTCTACCAACAGGTTAGTAGGGTCTAAAAACTCAGGGAATGCAATTCAAAGTGTGAGGAGCTCAACGATATTGTCAGTCCAGACGACTCTATCTTTGGTCGGGGATAAGCCAAAATAGTGTACCGTCTGTGACAATCGAAAAAACACACGGTATAAACTTAGACTCAAATGCAAATTAACAGAGAACTCCCAATCTCAAGATTCTCTAGTTCTGTAATAACATATTTCAGTAACCCATGCGTCAAGGGTTTACAGAACACTTATATTTCTTTTTTTTCGGACACAATTATAACAAAATTAAACAGCGCGTACGCGCAAATGAACAGACGGCGTCTGTCAATTGTCGTTTCCGCTACGTACAGGCCCACATCCATGCATCACTTAGGCATCTTCATGTCGTCCCCCACAACATAAACAAAAAAGAAAGCAGTGAGAGAGTTTCTTAACGGAAACGCTCTTTAAATTGTTGCAGATTGTTACACATTACAGCAGTATGTTATTATAGCCTATATTAAGCCCATTGAGAACCCGAGCAGACTCAAATCTGATGAAAGCATTTCGTCTCCTCGTGCATGTCAATAACCCTGATTTATAGTTATAAGGCGCTTTTAGCATATAGAATGATCGCAAAACAATCATACTCGCATAAATAATTTAAGTAGCTGTATGTTGTACCCCAGAACTGATCTGTACAATGATAATAACATTTAAATACTTTGTTTTTGCAATAAATATAAATCATAAATTAACCTACCCACAGAAACCATTCAGATTATTTATGCCAGATATAAATAATCAGAATTGTGTATCGTTACCTTTGGCAAGGCTATAGATAAAATGTTTCGACTTTAAATTGTGTCCCTTTCAATGGAAGAAAACATCACACTTCAGGATATACTCATATGGCCAACAGCGAAGCTGCAGAAAATTGTCTTCTTTGCATTTGACTGATTGTCATCACTTTAATCATTCCTTGATTTAAGGTAATGAAAAAGGGCGTGCAGGCTATACCGTCAGAGATGATGGTCAGTTTAAGAAGGGACTGGGAGTGACTCTTTTTTGATGGGACAGAACTCCCGAGAATCCACCGCTAACGCCGGGTGTAAAAGAAGGTAATGATGACGTTCTCAGTGTTTCGGAAATAAGTGTGTGCGGCGAGCTCGAGGGCACCGCGAACCCGGCGACACTTTGCTGGAGGGGCTGCGCGTGCTGTGAGCCAGAGACGAAATAGCCCGTTTGTCCGGATAATAAACCCACGGGAGACGTGCTCATGCCGTAGCCGTTTGCTAAGTTAATACCCCCGGCAGATCCTCCCAGAATCGGGCGAGAGAGGTCTCCGTTGCCCAACTGATCAACTCCAGAAAGCAGTGAACCGTACGTGTGCCCCTGATTCAAGTACCCGGGTGACGATCCGTTGTAATGCGGGTGATGTAAAGACAAAAAAGGTGAAATTTGCCAGTACAAAGGGTTGCTCGCACGGTCATTAAATCCAAGCCCTAATGGCGCGAAGCGGAGCCCCCGCTTCATCGCCAGTTTTCCCCTGGAGGTGGCCGACCGCCTTCTGAGTTTGCCTGTAGTTCCACCGATGAAGACATCATCGCTCGAGGGGTCCAACATCCAGTAGTTTCCCTTCCCCGGATCATCGTAATGCCTCGGCACTTTCACAAAACACTTATTGAGGCTCAAGTTGTGCCGGATGGAGTTTTGCCAGCCTTGCTTGTGTTCTCTGTAGTAGGGGAAGTTCTTCATAATAAACTCGTAGATGCCGTTAAGCGTAAGTCTCTTTTCTGGACTCTGTCTGATGGCCATCATGATCAGGGCATTATAGCTGAACGGCGGTTTATCATATTTTCCGTTTTTGCTCTGTTCCACTGCTCGCGCGGCAGCCTCGTCGTCCTCTTTTTGATTTTCCTGGCGGAACGGCGTCGGCTCCATTTCTGTGGGATCCAGCGACTTCTCTGAATCGGACCCCGAAGGAAGAGTGTTTTTCTCTGGTACCCCCGAGCCCTGTTTGTCGCATTTAGAAGGAAGCAGCAGACTCTTGATACTAAACGAAGTAGATTTGTGCACCATTGTCGGCTCTTTCTGATCTCCCATGCCGGGCAGTGCACGAGAAGCCTCGGGTTTTTGCGTTTGGGAAATAGACGGTCAGACGTGATCGGATGTGCACATTGCATGCATGAGGGAACTTCTAGGACAAGAGGCGAGCTTGGCGAGAGATGGTGAAATTAGTAATTAAGGAGGTTCCGTCTTATCACTACATCACCGAAGGGGAGGAGCTATAGTCACTTGCAGAAATCGTTCACTGTCAACACGTCCAACCACAAAGCAAATGACAGCCTTTTTACTTCGCATTTGCTATGGCTGGAATACATTTTTGTGCGCTCTAAAATTAAAAATGCATCTGCAATTGCTGAATCATCAGAAACCGTTCCAGCAATATTATTGAGCGTGCACGTGACAGCAGTGAGTTTAAAACACTGAGCAGTTTGGCGTTAAGAAATAGTTGAAATGATGTCAGTTGTCTCTCACTCCAACTGTACCTTTGGTGGAAACAGCCCGTTAAAATACAGAAAAGCGAGGGATGTGGGCAAATTTATTCAGCATGAACTGTTTTTCCTCTTTTTTCGTATTTGTTTTCATGTACAGAAAATAGACTGGCTTGTTGTTTTACGCCATTGTTAGGAGACGCGTGCGTAAAATCTACTGGCAGTGAAATCTAACTCGCAACGTGAGCGCCTCCAGTGTGAAGTGTCGCTTTTGCGTAATGAAGGGAACTCCGGGTCCGTCGCTCGAGCAACTTGACCTGAAAACATATTGCGAAAACTGGGCTAAATGTTCTTATATACATCTCCTATATGGGTTTTCACATCACAAATTTGTCGTGTAAAATGTGTTCTTGGACAACTTAGTATTGAATGAGATGCATCCACGCAAAAATATAATTGTTAAAAAAATCCAGAGGCAAGGGAACTAAATGCATCATTAATTCCTACAGAAAACGAAACGTGTCAACCAAAACGCAAAAATGGTGCGCCCTCAGACAGTGACGTAGATTTACAGCAAACGTCCCAGTGTTAACTGAACTCCAGTAGAGTTTATATGAGACCAACTGGTCTCAAATAAACACCACTGGAGTTCAGATAACACTGCGATTTTTGCTGTGTAGAATACAATCACAAAGCCAAATTCTCAGAAATAGTCAGAAGTTATTATTCAGTGCCGAGTTATGTTGTTTTTTTTTCGAGTGTTTATCTATTTGTCAATCCATTTACGTATTTAATATCGCAAAAGTGTATTATTTAGTAAACAGTTATTTTGTATGTCATATGAGCGATAGCATTTTAAATGCACTTCGATGAGTGTCAAACAAATGAAACAATAAAATCAAAATTTTTTAATGAAGAACTAAGCCTCATAGAGGGAGTCAAGTTTTGACATTGCTGCGCATATAAAACAGGGATTAATTATAAATCTGATTTGACGATTAAAACGTTGAAATCTATGCCCAGAGCCTTTGGAAATGGGTGGAAAACTTGTAAGGGTCAAATGAAGACGCTGAAGTCAATAGTATAATCGCTCAGTGTAAACTGTCCGGCTCATTCATCCTGATTGTGGGCATCTCTTGCTCATTGAGTATTTGCGCAGATCACATGCACTGCATGATTACTTCGCTGGCTTTCGGCCAAACCTCATGATGCAGAAGCAGCAGGTATGGAACATTACGTGCGCCCGGCTATTCATCTGCTAAACCAAATTCACCACAGCAAGCCGGCTTCGCTCTGGCCAAGAGGCTATTTCCAGCGGTCCACTACCGCCATTATTTCATACCCTTACCCTTATTTCGGTAACCCAAGGCTATTTAACGCAGTTCTGTTTGAACCAAAGTACCATAGAAATCAGCTGCGCGCCACTATTTTGCGTTAGATTTCAGGCCACAAGCATACACAGACACATACTCACAGGTAGCATGTTCACGGCATCAGTTCATGCACATTCATGAGAATGGGCCGCAGAAATATTCACAGCTCTTCATTCCTGACCATGTACAGACCGGTCTTATCCCGTGGTATTACCTTAGGGGTGATTGATTCATTTTTTTTCAGTTTCTTATTAAATGCTGACATAGGCCTGATAATGGCCAATTTTAAGTGTATCTGGTCCTCAAATGTATGTTCCTCTATTTATTAAGTGTTTCCTTGAGGATCAAACTTAAGGATTAACTGGCTCGTTAATGGCGCAACTCTCCATATGACTCTGTTTTAGGCTGATCACGAAATGCTTAGTCCTCCTTCCCCAAAGCCATCTGCAAATTAAGCGCAAAAGTGGAAATTAAAATGTCCCACCAGCACCAATGCCCCAAACTTAATCCAATTTACTTATGTTCTGCTAATTTGCAAACATAGTGGGTATATTCGTTCAAAGATTTATTATCCGTATTTCTTTTCTTTTAGGGAAAAAAGATGGGCTATGTCATGAAACACCGACAAACTGACCACGTTGTCGGCTCCTCTGCGGTATACATGAGACGCCTCGCCATG
>CM056591.1:1730000-1737500 GCA_029721435.1 Gymnothorax reevesii
AGAAATGCAGCGCGTCCCTCGCCGAGCGTTCATCCGTGTGCGATCCCGTGGGTGAAATCACATTATATCACCGGTCTCTGACAAAGAGCAACTTAGCAAGTTTGCAAAACACTTTCCTCCCCCCCTGTCCTGGTTTGGGGGCTGTTGGTGGCATTAGCGGGTTGTTTTGGCTCATTAGGGTAAATATTTCCCCTACAGCCAATCACATCATCCCATGTGAGAGTTCCCAGCTGGCAGGAAGGAGTCTGTCTGTCTACTTCTGTCTGTCTACATGCGTGACTGTGTTTGTGTGCATGTGTATGTGCGTGCTCATTGGTGTGTGTGTGTGTGTGTGTGTGTGTGTGTGTGTGTGTTTGCACACATGCCTGCAGAGTGTGCCCTGTGAGGATGTTTCCCCAGGAGAGATTAGTGTGTTCTGGCTCTGCATTAGAGGCTTACAGAACATCATCTCCTGATCACGGGGGTATTTTCCTAGATTGTCGGCACACATTGGCTCACAGGGTGCACCTTGGGTCTCACCGCTCTCAATTCAACCCAATCTGCTGCCCAAAATCCCTCCGCTTAAAACATTCAAAATGCCAAATGACACAAGTAAGCAGGTTGTCCCAGACGGGAGGGGAGGTTCAGGGAGAAGAGGCTTCACAGTGGCTCAGCACTGTTAGCCAGAGGCTAAAGCTAACGCCTTCAGCTAAAGACTTTTCATATCAAACCCTGGGGTTTCTTCATGGCACATCTTGTTCAGCACTGTCCATATGCAAGTGATTTTAATCTAACCCCAGTCCTTTATCACATGCTGTGTCTTTCTGTCTTACCACATTCTTTCCATCTCTCTGTGTCATCTACTCTAACGGATACACCCATCCCCCGAAAGATATAGACAATAATCAGCCGTAAAGACCTATCTGATTATTTACGTTACTATCCAATGAATTGAAACTCGCATGGCTGCCTAAAGGCGATGAACCGATACATAACCGGCGCTAAGTGACGGCAGAGTTAAAGCAGAGCGGCTTTTGAATTCTCTCCCCTCCTGATTCTCGCAGTCGGGCTGCCCGAACGAGGCGCGATCATGAATTATGAAGGAGTTGAGTGCGAGAGAAGAGCAGAGGCGGGGTGCTGAGATCCTGCTTAAAAACACAGCCCCAGTGATTCTCCTCACTGCTGACCACCAGAGGGAGACACCTGCCTGATATACTCAAAACATTAATGTGTGCTTTACCAGAGCAAAAATGTGCACTGAAAAAAATGAGACTAGTTCCATGCGAACGTTTTCAGAACTTCCAAAAGATTCTTAGATTTTTGACCTGTTAAATTGATCAAATTAATTTGAAGCGACAAGAAACTGTGAAAGGCATTGTCAGTACATTTGTATTTGTAAGAAATGTGTTTATGTTATTGATTTACTACAATACTGAAAGTAATTAACCTAATAGAAAAAATATATGCGATGATAATGTGAATCCTCAAGAAATGGTTGAAGCATTTTGAATCCCCTTTCCTGAGACGTTTTATTCCCCATGACATTTAATAGTAGAAAATCATTGCTGGCTCATGCTGCTGTTTTTCTTACTGTAAAATGTAGGTATAGCCATATTACAGAAATAAGCCAAAACATTATGACCACGCGCAGATGACACATAAAGTTGATTATCTTGTGATAGCAGTGCATGCAAAAGTCTGAAAACAGATCTCTGATAGTAAGCAAGTGGTCGTTTCTTGTAGTCGAGGTGTTGAATGCCAAGAAAAAGGTGTCTGAATGACTTTCACAAAGGCCATTTTGTGAGTCAGAGCATCTCTGAAGCTGGTGTGGTCCTCCTGCCAGCAGTGATGAGTTCCTACAGACAGTGGTCTGAGGCGGACAAATCAAGAACTAATGAAAGGGTGTCGGGCACCTAAAGCTCATCAGTGCACGAGGGAAATGGCAGCTTTTCCGTCTGGTTCACATGGACAAAAGGGTTTGTGTGGCACACAAGGTGGATTAGTTTAATGATTGTTCGGGGAGAAATGTATCTCAACATGCAGTGCATCCCTCCCTGCTGTGCCACAGGCCAACCAGTACCCACCCTAACTACTGTCCATCATCAGAAGTGCCTGCAATTGGCACAAGTGTGTTGGAACTGGACTTTGGGGCAATTGAAGGTCTTCTGGTCCAATGATTTCAGTTTTTTTTTTTTTGCATCAGGTGGATGGCCGGGCATGTGCTCGCGTTCGCCTGGGGAAAAGATGGCACCAGGTGCACTGTGGGAAGGAGATGAGCTGATGGAGGGAGAGTGATGATCTGGGTATGATTCTGCGAGGAAACTCTGGGTCCATGTATTTATATGGACATCAGTTTGATGAAGCTGTTTTTCTGTATTCAGAGGACCAGCCGCATATTAGGCAGTCGGTCATAGTGTTTTGGCTCAATAGTGCTTAGTTGTTGCTAATATCACCATTTATTGTTTGGTGTTGCAGGTTTTTTTGTTTTTTACATTAGAATTCCTGCTGGCGTGCCAAATCTCTAAAAGCTGTAATTATTTAATTATTTTATTCATTTCCTCATTCATGTCAGTTTGTGGCCATACTTAGTAGACAAATGAGAAATGAAACTTGATATCAAGATATTAGTGGCTGAAGGAACCTACTGAAGTGTTGAAATGCCCCACCGTTTAAAGATGGAAAACTTCGCTCCCATGCGATAGCCAAGCGGCTCAAAACCAACCTTTATCCAACCGCTCTTCAAAATGATCTAATTATTGTGCATCGAATTCAATATCAACGTGATAAAGAGCCCGTTTTTTGTTCTTCATTTTTCGCTCATCATGTTTTAAAAAATTTGAACCACCCAAGTCCGCCATCTAGTGGCTACTTTTCTCACGAGTATTTCACTGTGTAGGTTTTCGAAAATGATCTTTTTACACTTGAATAATGTTCATTTATGGAAATGGTCAATACATTTGACCTACTGAATATTCTATGGTTTTTTAAATTGGGTGTCATCCCTAAAAATAGTATTAGTCCAGGAATAAGCCTCATCTGCGACTGCGAAACAAGCCCCAAGACCTTCATGCGCAAAACAGTCTTGCCCAATAAAGAACTAAATAAGCAAATAAATAAATAAAATGACTAATGATTGTTGTCAAAAAAATCCTCATTTAATTAGAGTTTTTGGGCGTGTTAAAGACCCGAGTTGATCAGGGGCGTGAAATTGGCTGTGATGAATGACATTTCCATGCTTCTATCAAAAGGCTAAAACGTTCTGTTGTAATTGGAGTTATTCTTGCTCATCGTCACTTCTAGGCCTACAAGTGTTGAATTAATTCTTTCCATCACGAATTTAATGATTCAGCACGTCTAATCCCGAGTGACTTGAAAACTGGCAAACTTTATAGTTAGATAGGCGAGGGAAATACTGGCTCGGGGAGAGCGCTCAAGCTCATCTGACAGTTACGCGCCGTAGACGCGCCGGGCGATAGTGCTGTAACTAGAGACGGCCGCGGAGGATCTGACAGCGCAGCTCTCAGTGCGCTGGTGAACGCGCCTCTGCTCCTCGATATGTCCGGACACGCCGCCGGGAAGCTGTGGTCCGTAGATTTTGAGATATTCGGGCACGTGCAAGGTAGGAGATCTTTCATGAGATTCATCTTCGGCGAGTCTCAGTGTTGGTCTATTAAGATTTCTACTTCAGCATATGCGGCCGCCGAGTTTATTTTCTCCTCTTCTAATTTTAGACTCGGATTGAACTTCTATCCAGTGTTGGCGTTGAATTTTCAAGCCTGTAACGGAACATAATTCAATATTTGCTTTTGCGCTGAATGATTTTTGGGGTAAAATCGAGTCATGATCGTTTCGACAGTGGCATGGTTCAGCCTGTTGGGACATTCTATAAATTAAAGTTATAAAATGCGTGGCTTGGCCTACTTGTAGACTGCCGTGAAAACGAACAGCTATCCCTGATGTAATATTACCATAATTATACCATTTACTTCAGCCGAAGTAATCCATATTAGGCTACTGTCTTATCGGAATTGCATGTATACTGTAGCCTAGGATTGCACTGCTTGCCCACATGCGTTTTGATTTTCGTGATGCAATGAGACAACTAAGCTAACATTTAAAGATGTACCTATTTCCAGAAAGAGTTTAAATTAAACTTAACTCCCATCTCTCTCCTCCGCAGGCGTGTGCTTCCGAATGGTGAGTTCTGTACTGTCGCATTCAGCTGGAGTTTATTTGCCCCGGCACACCTAGGCTGTCAGAATTTTTTATCAAAGAAACCCCCCCCCCCTCCGCCCTCCCCCCTCCGCAGCATCACGTTACGCTGTCGGCCCTCTCCACAGCTTTCACCCCGCTCCATCTCTGAGCATCTGTGTACTTACATAAATGGTACCAACCATGTTCTGAGAGAGCTTTGGTCCTTCGGGTTTCAACAGTCCGAAGTTCCAAACCTAGCAAAGGACAGCTCGCTCGCCATGTAGAGATTGTGCTTAGCCGCTGATCAGTCAATCCAGGTTTGTCGTGTAAGTCCTGCCGTGAAAACCTCCTTGAGAGAAGATCTCCAGGCCTGTATACTAACACGGTCATGTCCTATTTCTTGCTCACCTGCTCTGTACGCTGTAACGGCGCCTGTTGCCCCAGTACTCGGAGGACAAGGGTGAGCGGCTGGGCCTGAGCGGCTGGTTGAAGAACACCAGCCGGGGCACGGTGGTGGGGCAGGTGCAGGGTCCCTCGGACAAAGTGAAAGAAATGTGAGTCTCCGCCCTCGAGTTCTGGACTGGAGTGAGTGGCTCCACTATTGAAGGGTCATGTGATTATTCAGGTTTTTGCTTCTGGAAGTTACTCTGGTTCCGTTATCTCTGGAGGCTGCCATAGCACAGATCCATTCACAGCACCGCTTCTGCAGACAAGCAATCTGTGAATTTTCGTGTCAGATCACAAATTGCTTTACTGGTATTTAGTTAAGAGCAGTGGTTGTCTGGTAATATCAATTATTGTGAAGCTAGTAAACCATTACTAACTTTGGTTGACGTCTCTGATATTCAACAATGTGATCTCATATATTTTGAATGGAATAATTGCATGTTCTTGGAAAATAATCAGCTCAGTTCAAACTATCTAAGTATTTTTAAGAAACCTCACGAGGACCGGGTCTTTAGTTCTAGCGCACAGTTGTGGTTTGCAGTTATTTTCGATGGAATCGATGCATTTTTTTTACCTTCAACTTAAGGAACGGAAAAGGAACCGCTGTAATTTCAGTTGGTGGTCATGACTTATCTGTGTTTTTTTCTTTGCCTTCTCAAACCTGTGGTTTCTAGACATGGTCAATCCGCACCTGCTGAATCGCAGTTCTTACCATTATTATCCCCCGCCAACACGAAGTGGGAGGGGGATATAGGTTTGACCTCCGTCCGTCCGTCCGTCCGTGCGTGCGTGCGTCCGTCCGTCCGTCCGAGATAAAGGGGACAGCTTTACTCAGAAACTACTACAGATACAGTAACCAAATTTGGTGTGTAGCTTCAGACCATAAAGGCCTTGATCGAGTTCGAAAATGAGAAGCGCACGATATGTTTCCACTAGGTGTCGCCCTTTACCAATGCCAATGTTTACTTTTGGCTGAAGAAAACCGTTCGTCCGTGCAAAACCATTCTCTGGCCCTTAAACCTGGCGTGAAGAACACAGCAAAAACACAGTTGTTTTCTGAAAGCAGTTTAGTTTATTTTACGTGATAATTATCCACACCGCACTTATTATTTTTTACTCAGTATTTTCGACTAACAGTGATTGTTGTGCTTTGCCCTGATGTAATTGGTCTTAATTTTCTAGCATTTGGTGCTAGCTATTTTTTTGGTTCAGATGCATTTCAGTGTTTATTGCCCTGGTTTCATTGTTGATTTGAGGGAACTCAAACCAGCAAGAGCTGCAGGAAGCTGATTGGTTGGGAGCCCTTCCCCCTCTGGCCGGCACGGGGTGTGACTCCACACAGAAATGTGAACAACATCAGTCTCGGTTGGACAGTAAATAATGTGGCTTTGACCAGACGTCACCCCAGTGTGACCTTTCCTTTGTACTTCAGGGTGGACCACTGAGTCTCACACACATACACACACACACACTGTCTCTGTAGTCGCCTCTCTATTGTCTCCTGCGATGTGGAGTTAGCCGAGCTGAGACTAGCGAGCCCAGAGAAAGAGTCGCAGGAGTTGCTATCAAAAAGGGGAAATTGCACCTTGACAGCAGTATCGCTAACATGCTAGTGTATGAAGTGGCTCATGATGTTGACGTGTCTGGAGATGACATGGACCAGCATTTGTTGGCATTTAAATGGAGCATTTTTCTTCCTTCTCTCAGTGATGCGGCCGTTCAGTTCTGATCATAATGCATCACCTTTCGCCCGCCCACCCATGATGACTTTGTCAGTTTAACCCTTTGAGCGCTGAAATAAATTTGAAAGAATTTATCACACAGTATTTGAGCCTAAAATGGCGATACCTTGTCTTCTCTGTAAAGATTATTGTGTTTTCTACAGAATGGTGGCTCTGGACCCCTGTATGCAGTGGTTTTTGATCCAAACAGCGTTCCGATCTCACAAGGTGTTAATTTTTCTTAATTGCTCAAATCGTATTCGCTGCCCTGTATGTGAGATGAGAGGGGTGTTGTCATTCGAACCTGTGCTTGTAGCACTGTCTCATATGTTCTGCAGGGTTAAAACGCTTCACTTTTAATGGGGATTTGGCTGTTACGGCAATCCTGATGTGTGGACCACTGCTGTGGCTAACTGCTACCCTGCTTACTGTGTCTGTCTGGGAGCAACTGAATGTCACAAACCAGTTTATGCCCAGTGATCACTAAATGTGTGGAATTGTATTCTACAGTCCATGGTTGGGAACAGATTTATAACGATGACTTTGCTCGCCAGCTGATGGCAAATTATGCAATTAGCCCAGCTTTAGCCTCTCATCGCTCATTAGCCGCTTTCATAACCAGCTGTCACTTTATGATTGGTTTTTATCAATTACAGCTACAGAGTGTGAATTTTGCTTGAATTAGGGTTCATATGAGGGCTGTGAATTTGTGTGAAACGCTGTGGTTTTCGCTTCAGAACTCACTGAGGTGTGATGTCACAAATGAGCAATTAGAATGTTTGTGACTGAAAGTCATAGTCACCACTGTGATTGTGACCAATGGAATCACTAGAACACTCACCTTAGGAATAAGAAAACTAATATATTCTAAAAGGGAGCCTCCTCCCTGCAGGGTTAGTGAGGTCAGTGTGACGTCAGGCGGAGGGTGTGTTTATCCGTGTGACTCTGTAGTTCTGATGTCTTATTCTTTGTCCTGATCATGACTCAAGGGGCTCACAGCCGTATCCCCCCCTCCCCACTCGGGGTGACTCTGAGCACTGGGAGAGATGAGGTCATAGGCAGTCTGAGTCACATGACATGTCTGCACTAGGATCCACTGTGCTGCCATGGTAACGTTTCCATCCCAGTACAATAAAGTGTCTATTGAAAGTCAGTCCCC
>CM056591.1:1742500-1795000 GCA_029721435.1 Gymnothorax reevesii
CTCGGTATATGACACCTGTGATTTATTTCTGGAATTTGCACTCTGTTGTACACATTCCAAAGGGATAGGATTTGAAGTCCGTCCAAACGGCGAGATTGAATGTTATCTACTTTCCCCCTGGCTCGGAGAAAAGGGCCCACCTTTCCTTCAGAACACAATGGGTCCAGATCTGGCAACCAACACTCAGAATGATGATGGTGATCAGAGCCCTGCGCAGATCCTGAGAGGTGCTTCGGGATCATGTTTACCTCCTATCTGCCGTGGAAATGGTGGCCAGAAGTTGAAAATCCTGGTTCAGAGAGTAAAAGTCAACGAAATGTTGTTCTGTTCAGGGGGAAATCCTCGTTGGCGTAATTCCTCAGTTGCCAGTTACCAACTATCTAATGGATTCTGGGAACTGATTTCATGGATGTAGAAAACACATTTCTTCACTTTTACTTCCTGATTCATGGACTCTTCATATCCTGGAGACTGTGGTCCATCCTCATGAGTGCAGAGTCTGCTGTGATTAACTTAGCATGCTAGCTTTTATGATGAGATGATGTTATAGTTAAGTGTTGCTCCTGGTTGTAGTGATGGCTGGAGTCTGCATCTCTATGCCCTCCAGTCCCAATGTTCCAGTGTCTGTCTGTGGCGCTGAGCCCGTTTCTTTCTATCTGTGTTCAAGGTACCGCAGGTAACTATTATCAAAATAAATTTTTTTCTTATTTGCTGAAATTATTACTGTATGCTGGCAGTAATTCATGAGACTGGTCATCCGTAAAAAGCTCAGGTACATTTGGCTTCTCCTAGTGCATCTAATGGCATTGGCAAGAATCCACCACGCCCAAGCAAAATTAACCAATCAGAGCCAGATGGAGTTTTTGACGCAGTGTCAATCACCTCTAGTTCACAAGCTGTTCAATTTCACTGACTGCAGGTTTAAAGACGCTTGGTAAAGAGGAAGGGAATGTCATCAGAGTGTTTAAATGTGCTGAATGCTGATGCTGAGTGGATTGGTACGTGCAGATTCACCTGCATGTGTGTTGTGTTTGTGTGCACAGCACTAAACACACAAAAACGCAGCGCTTAAAGGTGTTCGCAGCTGTCATCAGTTTCAGGATGTTGTGGCTGCTTGCACCAACAGGCAGAGACGGATTGGGATGCATTATCTTAATTCTAATGATTAGTTACTAAATGCTTTCACTTTGCGTGCACAAATACACACACACACACACACACACACTGCTTCCCTTATGAACATACTGTGCTTGAAAAAATGTAGATATGCGCACCTTAAGCATGCATGCTCGTTTGCACTCCTTAGTATGCATACTTACTCACTTTTTAGTACACACACTCACTAGACACACGGTCAAACACTTATCTAATGAACCTGGGGTCAGGCATGTTCAGCATCTCTGTAATTCAGTCACACTCTTCTCTAATTAGAGAAACTCTAGGACCAGGTTTTCCATGTCAGTACCCTTACCTGATTTATGATATTCTGATTCAGACCTCATCCTGGATCAGTTTTTGCAGTCTGTTCTGGCTAAATTCCCAACCTGGCTCTCTCAAACTGCCACCCGATGACCTTCCAGTTTAAAAAACATTTTTCTCCAAACCTCAGCTGATTTGCGGTGAACATTCTGGCACAAAATGGCTGCTGTGCACCGTTCATGCGAGCAGAACCCAGTGATGGCTAGATTAAGACTAGTTTACATCTCTGTAAGCCACTTTTACGCTTGAGATGCTGTCTGATTTTATTTTTTTGAGGAATCGGTGAAGGTAATATGAGAGGACAGAGAATGCTTCTCATGAACACAGGGTTGGGTCACCCTCAGTGTGTGGAGTGGTTTGCAGCAGTAATGCAGGGTGTCTTAATGGGTCTTCTGTGGGTATAACCGCTCTCCCCTGATTGGCTCTCTGATGCATACCGAAGGCTTAACATGCCTGTGGTGTTACGTTGTACTCCTCTGTGGGATTGAAGATGCTCTACTGTCTCTGGGGAGGAGCTGGTGGTTGATAGTGGTGTTGAAGTTGACGGGACGCATATCTGTTCTTCCTCATTTGCAATTTAAGCCTCTGTCTGTCAGAGCAGATCGAGCAGCCGTACGCTTTGTGTCGGTGACGCTGATTCAAACACGGGTCCAGACTCCACGTGCTGAGAACACGTCTTCTGGGTCTGTGACGGTCTGAATGATTATTGTATGTTAATGGTTGTAAACACAGGATCTGAGCTTGAGCTGAGGTCCAGCTGTCTCAGCTGATCTTTGCTGAGGAATCAGTCGGTCGAGTTTGTCTTTATGTTGTCTGTGCTAGGATTGTGAAAGGTGACACCGAGCTAGAATGTCCAGACCTCATTTCATTGGAGTCTTGAATTTTAATTTCATCATCTAATAGATGAGGAAAGAAAAATTTCTGCTCTCTGCCAATCAAGATGATCCTCTTACAGGTTCCTGGCTATTAAAACCATCACTAGTGAAAAGTTCATTGTCAGTGACTTAATAAAAGAAGGCTTTTCTACTTTGTAAGATCTCCTACTCTACATAAATTGTCTTCCATCAAATTGTCCTGGGGAATTGAGGTCTGACACACTGTGTTAGCCTGTTTGTGCGATTGAGTGCATTTGGGATTTTAGCACATAAAAAGGGACTCTGTTTGGGAGTCTGACTCATGTTCTAACTCTGTGTGGTGGGGGGGTTAGATTTCAGGAGCTGCTCTGTATATTGGGTGCGGGGGGGGGGCGAGAATCTGTCGTCTGACTCACACACTGCAGTGTCCTTACCCCGTCACACTCGGCCCACAGTCTGCTGTAAGCTCCTCAGCTCTGCATTACTCATTGATTTTGTGCCGGGAAAAATACTTTCAATTTTATTCTCCTGTTTCTGTGTGAGATGTGTGCCGAAGGTCTGGACAGCACAAATCCGTAGATTTGGTCTACCTGCAACACATTTTTTTGCACTAACAATTTACAGAACTGTTGCCTAATTTTAGATTTCTATTCTCGTCATGGCCGTAGTTTGGGACGCCATCAAATGCATCGATCCCTGCTCTTTGAGGGGTGAGGTTAAGATGAGTTTTTGAGTGATAAAGTTCAGGTGAGTAAAGTTGGGCTAAAAAAATAAATAAATAAAAAAATTAATTCAGCACTCATGGATCAAAGTAAATAAATTTTATTTCGGTACAGGACAGGTAGCAATACACAAACGTTTCAGCCTACTGGCTTTCAGTGTGGGAGCTGTGCCACAGTAGCATTAGCGTTTGAACAAGAAGCCGTGTATGTTGATCTGGTCCAATGAAAGTGCGTGGCACAGTATTGCAGTGGTTAGAACTGTTGCGTCTCAGCAAGAAGGTTGTGGGTTCAAATCTGGCCTGAGGCCTTTCTGTGCTGAGTTTGGATGATTTCCTCTCACAGTCCAAAGACAAGACAGGCTGATTGGAGACTCTAAACTACTGGTAGGTGTGAATGTGTGCTTTAATGGTGTGTGCCCCCTGTGGCGGATTAGCGACCTGTCCAGGTGTGCGTGTTGAACACGCTGAAGAAAGCCAGTAGGCTGAAAATTTTGTGTATTGCTGCCCGTGCCGAAATAAAATTTATTTACTTTGATCCGTGGGTGCTGGATTAATTTTTTTTTTTTTTTTTTTGTTTTGGTTATACGACTGCCCTGACTGTGCACTCGGTAAGAGACATTGTTACTTTTTCATAGAGTGCTCGCATTTTCACTTTATTGAGTAAAGTTGGGCTGCCTTAAAGTTTACATCTTTGTCATGTCACTGATTCTCTTTGCCTGTTAAAGGGCATTTTCAACTTTGCAGTCAGCATGTCTTTGGGCCTTGAAGGGACACTTGTGATCATAGGGAGGGTACACACACTGCACCACAAGGCCTCAGTCAGGATTCAAGCTCACATCCCTCTGGCTGTTTAGCAGCAGAGATCCACAGTACTGCTCTCAGTGTAAACACTGCTGTGTAAAGAGGACTCATTTGTGAATATGTGGAGGTTGCGTAAGTCTGCAAAAATACCTGTCGAGGTGATGCAAAGATAACTGAGCTGTGGTCCCTCCTACCCAGCATGCATTGCGTGTGCCGTTTCAATGCTCCCAGATCCCTCTGCACCTTTGCAAGCTGCCGTTAACCAGACCTGAGCTTTATGGGGCACCAGGGCCTTTAAGACGCCCAGAGAAGGACGTCTTTGCCTCAGGGCACTCTCTTCATACCAAGGTCCGCTTCCTTTCGCTGGTATGACTCACAATTCATTTTCCTCGAGCCGCGCCTCAGGAGGACTGTACTGCTGCTGAGGCCGTATGAAAAAAAAATTCAGCCCTCACTTTTAAATTTTCTGCAGTTGGATGGAGGTTTTATCTGTATTATGATAAAAGTCTGGGATCCAAATAATCTGAATCAGAAGTTCATGCTTTACTTTAAGAATCGAATCTGCTCGACTACCCCATAGATGCAGCGGTGACTGACAGGCGAGCTGATAGTGTGCAGCATGGATCGGGATTCTGAGCATCTTTCTCTCTTTTTATTTGCCGAGAGTTTAACATTCTCTTTCAAAAAAAAAATAAAATTAGTGCCGTGGGCCCTGTAGCTCACCTGACCACTCAAGGGTGTGTAAGAAGCAGTTTAACTCAAACTCTTCATCAAAAACCCAGGGACGTTCTTACATGCCCACTTTTGACCTGTAGCCAAAGGCAAGATTTCAACTTGTTTACCTCCAGTGACCTTGACATTTAAAACCTGAATTATATGTCATGTATCCTGCTACTACCTACATAGCAAAATTCAGCTGAATATGTGCATAAATAGCTTTCCAATGGCCAATTATGTGATTTTCAATATGGCCACTGTGGCGGCCATGTTTGAAATTGGATCGGAACGCCTTGAACAAACTTTGGTGTCCTCATGGGTAGGAAGGTACCTGTCAAGTTTCAGCTTCATAGGCCCAGTGGTTTCGGAGGAGAAGATGTTTACGGACAACGAACGACGACGACGACAAACGACGGACAAACAGGCCATGACATAAGCTCTTCTGACTTCGTCAGGTGAGCAAAAAATTGGAAGCTGATGGATATTTCTGGGGCTGGCGGGGATGGTAATCAGCTACTTTTTATGGCCTTATAAACGTCCTTCTGTCAGCAGAGTCCTGCACTCTCGTTAGCTGCTTTCACACAGGACGTGAAACAAATTTTTCGCACAACAGATTACATTCAAAGTCACCGCAAAGACGCGATTACACGCGAAACGGTTTGTCAGGAAATGGTTTGTCAGGAGGTCATGTGACTATATTTTGACCCCACAGTAAAGTTATCCTCTCGTATTCCCAGCTGGCTGAGCTCTGGGCAGTGTAGAGTTGGGAGTTTTTTTTCTTTTACATATAACAAATCATGAGAAAATCCAACTGTCCTCCCCTGATGTTTATGAGCTCAAACTTAAACCATGTTTTCCGCACCTGACATTTAAACCCCAGCCGCACCCAACCATTGAACTCCTGACCTTTTCCTTTTGTTGTAAATACTGTGTATCGCACTGTGGGCTTCGCTGCATCGTATTTTCAGCTGAACATGATTACTTTCTCCGGTTTATTCTTAGACTGCCGCACAAGTGACAACATCATTAAACATCTGTGTTGGACTTGAGGTTTAATACTTAATTAGCAACACATAAAGCTTTTGGTCAAACGCCTGCAAATTCCTGCTGATGGTCTGAAATGTCTGTCTTCACCAGCGTCATGTTGTTACCGAAAACGATCGGGGATTAGCGAGGTTTCTCAGCAAGCGAAGACATCTCAAGAGTTAAGTGTGTGAAATGCTTATTTTGACCTGAGTCTGGTGTTACGGCCAAACCACGCACTTCATCCTGTTTATCCAAACAGCATAACGCACATGAGGAACATTCTAGCGCAGCAGTTTCCTTTACAGGATTTGAAATGGCAGTCCGTCCATGAACCGCTGCAAGACACAGCTGCTCTCTTCCAGCCTTTGTATTAGTCCCTGGGCGGAAATTGTCGGTGTGTCACAAACGGAGCGGTACTTTGTGCCCCGTGCTGTCAGCTGCCGCAGGCTGTGGGAATGATGGGTCACCCACTGCTGCTCTCTGGATAGCGGTAATGGAGGCACCGTGAGACTGGGGGTGAAAGCCTTTGTTTAAATCTCTTTTATAAAGAGAGGCCCAGTGTCCGACCTCGTCCGGAGCAGCAGTTACAGCATGTTGAGCTGCAGTGGGGATGTTCTGGCTCAGGCATTGTTCAGAACCTCTACTGGATTTTGTGGAAATGTGACATTTCTATACAATATTTCTCTTCATTCAATTTGAGAAATTTGACTCAACCAGATGTCAACCAGAATAAATAGCACTTCACCCACGTTAGGCCTCTGCGCTCCTGTCTCTCTGCTGAACGGAGTTACTGTGATGAGATGGTGAAGTGGTTTCTGCAAGTGGCAATGAGGGTTTTTAGTGGGTTGGAGGTTAGAAAACTCACGTGTTGTTGGTAACACAAAAGGTGCAATAAGTGTCTGTTTTGTGATGCATGTGTTGTGGGATATGATACAGGCCTTCGAAGCTGAGTTCTGTGGTGTGTGGTGTTGGGCATAAGAAAAGTGTTTTAATTCTGTTCTGTGATTGATGTAGGTGATTCGAAAGGCATCACTGCCTCACAAATCTCTCTCTCTCTCTCTCTCTCTCTCGACAGGAAAGCGTGGTTGAGTAAGGAGGGCAGTCCCGGATCACGGATCAGCCGTGCAGTTTTCTCAAACGAGAGAGAGATCTCTAAACTGGAGCTGTCAGGATTCTGCACTCGCTACTAAAGCTTAGCTTCCTGCTGGCCAGGGTGGGGCGCTCTTGTGCTTCACTCCACCCAGTCATGCGCTGCAGGGCTGCCAGGTATTGTGTGATGCAGTGTAACATGCTAGGACTGCGCTTTATACGAACAAGCCGCTCAGCACCCCTGTCTCTATTATTCTGCCGTCCAGCACCCCTGTCCCTATTATTCTGCGACCCAGCACCCCTGTCTCTATTATTCTGCCGTCCAGCACCCCTGTCCCTATTATTCTGCGACCCAGCACCCCTGTCCCTATTATTCTGCGACCCAGCACCCCTGTCCCTATTATTCTGCTGCCCAGCACCCCCTTCCTTATTATTCTGCAGCCCAGCACCCCTGTCTCTATTATTCTGCCGTCCAGCACCCCTGTCCCTATTATTCTGCCGCCCAGCACCCCTGTCCCTATTATTCTGCAGCCCAGCACCCCTGTCTCTATTATTCTGCCGTCCAGCACCCCTGTCCCTATTATTCTGCCGCCCAGCACCCCTGTCCCTATTATTCTGCCGTCCAGCACCCCTGTCCCTATTATTCTGCCGTCCAGCACCCCTGTCCCTATTATTCTGCCGCCCAGCACCCCTGTCCCTATTATTCTGCCAGGCTTAATTGACTGGACTCTGCTTTACTGTAGTGGCTCAGTCAGCCTTAGATCTCAGTGTTGTAACTGAATGAAATTCTACACATTATCAACTGATGTTGTGTTTTGTCAATAAATCGCAAGAGCAGAGCTGAATCATAACTGTCCTTATTCCTTCAACCAATAGTGATAAAACTACCCGACTTCTTCAATAAGCCTCGCTGCAACATCTTTCTTTGTTAAAGTCAAACATCGTTGAAACTTTTCATTTGGAAACACAGTATTTGGGTTGGGGATTATGTGTTGGGAACTTAACCCAGCATTACTGTTTATGCCACACTGCCCTACTAATGCGATCCTGTTAATGCTGTTGATATTAAGTTAGTTTTTTTCCTGGATGTTTGTTGATTTTATGTGTGGTGGTTTATTTGAGGTTATGAGGGACAGTTTATATGCAGTTTAGGAAACGGGCAGCTGTTCCTCGCAGCATTATTTTTGTTGACATCTACAGAACTGCTCACAGCCTCATCTCTGATGATGCTCTTTAGTCTGCTGTTGCAGTGAACCACAGTATTATACATTACTGTATGTGAGGCTCTGGACGGTGAGAGAGATTTAGGTCTTTGACTTTGTACTTCACGACACTGGATTTGAAAGCATGAATGACCGAGGTTGAAGTAGTGACTCTTTAACCCTCAGAGCTCTCCTTACAAGAGCTCTTTTAAACAAGTTGGCACAATAGGCTTTCAACAGCTTTGAATTTGATTTCTTACATCACTGAGCGACACATTTAGCTCTCTGAGGGTTATGATTTAATTTGTGTGACTGTGTGAGATTTGTATCTTGTGTCTTGACATCTGACAGTTTGATGTTTGAGACGGTGAGATTCGGCCCTCGTGTGTGAGATAGGAGTCTGGTGCAGATTTCGCCGGGCCCCTGCAGGGCCCCTGTGTTCACAGCAGTCTGTGCCAGCTCAGGGCGCAGGGCACAGCTGTCACTGAACCGCAGCTGAGGTGAGCGGCACATCGGACCAGCTGTGGGTGGGAAAATTTCACCTTGTGATGAATCTGCCCTCAGGTCTCTGATCTGCTGCCTGTGGTTGGCAGTGCTGAGGGCTGCGTCACTTTTCCCTGAACTCCTCCGATACCCTCAGGTCTGCCTCTCGGCCTGAGGCTGGATGCACACGAGCAAATCCACCTGGCTGGAGCGAAATACCGGGCTGCAATCTTGCTTTCAGAATCTGGATGGTCATATTTCTGCCAGACTGTGAACAGCAGCCCTGCTCCCCTATGTGTGATGTTTCTTCAGTAGTGGTTTACTTACAGTGTACAGGCAGCATTTCTCTAAGTCTACCTAATCTGTAGCTACCTTGCTCAGATGGCTAACTTGCAAAGTTGGTCCAAGAAAGGAGGGGTCAGTCGCCGCTGAAGGGGTAGCAGCGATGTAAATCCGGTTCCTGTTTAAGATCCCTCAAAACAGAGAGCACACAGGCCAGCGAAGACCACCCCTCCCTCATTTAGCGAAAGTTGGAAATGCGCTCTGCACGCACAGTGTCGTCCTAATGAACAAAGATGCGGAGCTAGAATTGAGTTGTGAGTGTTCCCTGGAGAGCGCTGGATGTTGTGTGTTTGCGTTTCTGACACTGTAAACATCCTGTAGCTGAGTTACACAGCTGAGCTTCCTCTGTAAGGTCAGGCAAAGCATTTAGCTGTTAGCGGTTCAGTTCTGGTGGCCCAGCTGGGGTTCTGGGCTCGAACCCGGCCAACGCCGCACATCACTGAACCCTCATGCCAAGTGTCCATGGAGCCTGCATTATGTATCAGTATTTAGCAAAAGCATTTATGCTAAGAGGGTTTTTGATAGCGTTAAGGCGTGATAATGTCTGGGCGCAGCGGCTGTACCAATGTGGGTGATGCTGTTCCGTCAGCGGCTGCGTTCTTGCTGTATTATTACGGCTCTATTTTGGGCTACTGTTGCAGTGCCGATCCGAAGCTGCTCTGCAGTAATCAGGCTCTAATGATTTTCAGTCATGCCACAAATACCATAATAATAATTGTGGCAAGAATAACAGCAATGTGATTCTTTTATGAAAACAAAGACGACGCTGCGTGTGTGTGAATACATATAGAGAAAAATCAAGAGGTTGACTTCAGTAAAATGACAGCACAGTTATGCTTGTGCAAAGGTCTCACCGGGATCGACTGCTTTCAGTCCCACAGTTAGACTGATCTCATTCCTCCTTTGTGCACAATTTCGGGGATTAATGACCCTTTCCTGCCCACACTGATGAGCATGTAACCCCTGGAGTGGGTGGAACAGGACATGATGTCACTTTTTCAAATTCTTCAGTTATTTTTACCCATAATCCCTCCAGGAAAAGGCCTGAATCGGTCATGTTGAATTTTTTATGGGTTTTCTTTGACTGGGACTGTTTTTGAATTTCAACTAAAATCCTTTATTAACAGAATCCACTCTGTCTGCGGGTCCCTGTGAATTGATTAGGTAGTTTTTGTTGCAGTGCCTGAATCCTGTCTCACTGTAGACTGGATTATAACTGGCTGTGTGGTCATGAGTGATCTGTGTGCAGTCAGAAGCTTCTGTTGGCTTCATCATTTGTGTATTTTAAATACATGATCATCCACAGCTGCTCTCACAGATAATGCTCTCACAGGTAATTTTCACTCAGGTAATGCTCACACAGGTAATTCTCACACAGGTAATGCTCTCACACAGGTAACACTCTCACACATTTGCTCAGTGCAGGTACAGGTGACAAATCAGCAATGCAGTTACAACCTGTGGCCCTCTGGCCTCTAAAACATTTCCTAACCCTTTGATTTGAACCTGGTCCTGGGCTTCTAGGGGCCCCAAACTTTAATTGATGGCCCCTGGCAGTGGAGATTGTAATCATAGACCAGAGGAATGTTGGGTTATGGTTATGGATGCGATGATGATTACAGACTGTCCTGGGACTGAGCTGCCATTTTCTCCTGGGCTCCTGACTGTAGGCCCCACCCCTCTCTGCCATCATGTGCGGCCCGGGAAGTGCCCTCTGTGCCGTCTGCAGTTATATTTGTAATTTTAGACAAATAACATCGCAATGAGAGAAGCCTTGATTCCTGAGCCAATCTCCTCTGCCAGCACTGGTGCAATTTCCTGTTTCTCTCTGTTTTCCTAAATCTCCATCTCTGCAATCCATTAACTGTCAAAGCCAAGCGCACAGCATTCTGGGTAGGGGAAGGTCAGAGGGCATGAGAAAATTACTGTTCGGACTCTGAGAGTGTTAAATACACTCTGGGGATTCTCGTGCTGTATGGTGTAGCTGCAGTGATGATGAATATTTCCACAGCCACTGACAGGAGGCAGGTATATGGTACTCTGTATGTTTATGGCTTCCTTAAACGTTTTGGCAAGATTGAGCCTCACTTCATAACCTGCTGTGGAAACCCACTCAGACTAATTACATTGTTCCCTCTCTATCCTTCTTGCAGATCATAATTAATTGCTGAATAATTTGCATCTACTTGTGTGTGTGTGTGTGTGTGTGTGTGTGTGTGTAAAATCCTTTAACATCTGCCATATTTCAAAATGGCTACACACGGTCTCCTCGGGGAAACTCGGTTATAAAAAATAACTTGTTAGAATGAAGCTGTGATGCTTTGCAGAGGCCGATTCGAGAGGAGAGACAGTAACACACTGGCCGGTGAGGGAGTTCAGTGATTAAGTGTAAATAAGCAGTGCTGTGCAGTTAGAGCCAGTGAGACTGATTGTTGCAGCTCCGCTGTAGTGATTGGAGGTCTGTGTGTGTTTTGGACATGATGGTACCAAGGCAAACACACAAAAAATTAATAACCTCAATCACTTTGATTAGAACCTGACTCGGTATGTTGGTTTCATCGTGTGCTGTGTGTGAAATGATCGGAAGAGTAATTATTCTCCCCTGCTGAGAGTGGAGTTTACACTGAACGCCAACATCAGTCCTACCACCATACATCCTGCTCTGATCATGTGACTGATCTTATGGCTGAAGCTGAAGGGTATGTGATTGGGTGATACCGGGGTAGAAGACAATCTGAGAAAACTGTCTAGTGGCTGGATGTGGTCATGATGGGCCGGGAGGAGGCAGTCATCCCTGTGCACAGATGAAACCCATAATGCCGCAGTGCAGTGATGGGGACGCTGTGCTGAAGGAGATGGTGGCACCTGGATGAGACGGTAAACTGGGGTCTTGACTCAGTTTTCATTGAAGATCCCCTGACAGAGTAGAGACTGTTCTGGCTAAATTCGCAACCCCTCACCTAAACATTCTCTGATTTAATTGGCCATGAAAGATTCCCCCCCCCTCTCCTCCTCAGCTGTGTGGGGGGAGTGTTTGGGTGCAAAGCTCTTCCAGGGTCAGGAAAGCGCAAGATATGAATAGAAATATTAATCATTTAAAGCGGTGCAGCGGGAAGCCCTGTTGCCTCAGCATGAGGATCGTGAGTTTCTGTGTGGGGTTTGCATGTTCCCCCCAAGTTCTCCACACGTTCTCCTCGGGTTCTCCGCATGTTCTCCCCGTGTTCTCCACACGTTCTCCCCATGTTCTCCACACGGTCTCCTCGTGTTCTCCACATGTTCTCCTCGGGTTCTCCGCATGTTCTCCTCGGGTTCTCCACACGTTCTCCCCGTGTTCTCCGCACGTTCTCCCCATGTTCTCCACACGTTCTCCTCGTGTTCGCCACATGTTCTCCTCGTGTTCTCCACATGTTCTCCCCATGTTCTCCACATGTTCTCCCCGTGTTCCCCACATGTTCTCCTCGTGTTCGCATGTCTTTACTCTGGGTTCTCTGGTTTGCTCCCACACTAAGAGTGAAGTGTGTGTGCGACAGATTGGCACCCTGATCCGGGGTGTGAGCTCGCCTCTCACCCACTGTATATTGGGGTTTGATTGTATGGCTTTGTACAGGTCTGTGAACATCTGTCGATATCGATGTTCTTACTGCAGTTGAAGTCCAGCCATCAAAACCCATGAGTTTTTAATCTGAAAACAAGCTTGGATGGGCAAACATCACTAAAACTACTTTCGCTGAGGGACAGTAGTTGCTCTTCGTTGTGAGTTTCACCAGGTAAAACCTTTTGGTGCTTGAATGCAGGGCTGTAGATTGTACAGTAGCCCCATGGGACCAATATGAGCCGTGGCCGTTATCTGCTGATCTCGCACTGTAGTGCCGGGAATCAGGCGGCATTTCAGACTGAAAATTCTGCTTCAGATGGAGAAAAGACCAGAAAGAAGGAAATGGTGAGGAAGACACCGTCGTGTTTGATGAAACACACTGGGGCATTACTGAGGAAACATCTGTAAAATATTCATTTTTGGTTGCAGTATCATAATTCTTAAACATGCTGTTGGTTAGGCTTCTGCCTGCGGTTGTCGTGGGCTCGGTCACAGCAGCACAGGGTCAAGGGGAAACAGTGTTTTTCTACTGGACAAAAACTTGCATTTCCAGTGTTGTAACTCACTATCACTGATATTCTCTGTAATTCTGATGATTTATGAACCTGAGTGTCACCTTTGAGGATGGACCATAATCATGCTTGTAGACGAAGTGATTCAAGAACATTTAGCACTTTAGTTTGAGTGGAAATTTGCGAGTGGAATGTTGAGAGGTTAAGTAATTGAATAACCTTGCGGCTAACGTTATTTACCTCAAAAAAGATTAGAGTGGTTGTGCGGCCTTGTGAAAGGCCTCACACTCTTTGATCTGGGGAGGATTCGCTCCTGTCTCGTCAAATCAACTCAATATCACTTTGGACAAGAGCATGAGCCAAAAAGCCGCTGTATTGCGGTTGAGTCGTGAAGACTGCTGCGCGGCTCACCCTGTTAAGGTGCTGTAGTAGTGCGCAGACGAGCTCTATTCATTTGTACTGAATACAGACTGTGGCCAGCAGCCCATGAGGTCAATGTGAAGGACTGGCATCGCCCAGGGAGGGGAGAATTTCTGTTCTCCATTCTGTATAGCATCTGAATGAGTGTGTGGGCATGGTGTGCTTTCCTCTGTGTGTATGGTGGTTTGTGCGTGTGTGTGTGTGTGTGTGTGTGTGTGTGTGTGTGTTTGTTTGTTTGCTGCTGTGTGTATGTTGGTTTTTGTGCGTTTTGAATGGCATCCTCCCATTGCTCATTAGTGACCCCTGCTGGTTAATCAGGTGCTCACACTCCTTTAAGGCTCAGAATTGTTTCTGGGTGCCAGACCTGCAGACAAACTACCACATGATCAGAATTGAATTACAAATAAAATTTAAAAATTCAATTCCGTAACACTGGATTTGGGTATATTAGTAAGACTCATTAACATTGAACTTGAGTTAATTGATAAATTTCTGTGAAACTAAGCTGGATGTTACTGGTTTTTATTTGCATTATCATGTCACTATATGTATGACAGTTCACAGTACTGCCCTTACCACTGAGAGAGAGAGAGAGAGAGAGAGGGATCTGATGTATCGGTTGATGAAAGCTGAGAGATAGAGAGGTGTAATTCTGCCCCGGCCCCGGGCAGCGGTCGTGTCGGAGGGCATAAAAGCCCTCACACACCGCAGAGTGTGTGACTGGTGTGTGGAGGGGAAGAATCAAAGTGAAGCTGATTTACTCTCATCTGTGACCTGCTTTCGCTAAGCGCCGGGGCTCAGGCATCCGGCAGCAGGGCTGTGAGCGCGTCCTGTTACAGCCCCCTTCAGCGCTGCCCTCCGAGCTCTATAGGAGCCTGCGGCAGTGTGGGTCTGCTACTTTATCTGTACATGTGTGTGCGTGTGTGTGTGTGTTTTTGTTGGTGTGAGTATGTGTGCATGGTGTGCTTTCCTCTGTGTGTATGGTGTTTTGTGTGTGTGTTTTCGCGTGCTTGCTGCTCTCTGTGTGGTGGTTTGTGTGCATATTTGAATGTGGATCAGCATGTGTTAAACTCTGCCCTTAATTCTCATTGAAGTGCTGCATTGCTTCTCTGCTGGTTGACGTTGGGCCTGTAAAAAGTCAGGTTCACTGTGTCGTCTCCTTTTACAGCCAAAATGCCCTCTGTGTCTCTGAGGCGCGTCTCTGTTTGTGAAAGACTGAACAGACAGGCTGGAGGGAGGGATTTATTAAGGCTTTGAAATGTAAAGATTATTAATAATGAAATAGAATATTGATGGCTGCCTCAGCATTAAACAGTTAGTGGATTTATATTGTCTCAGAGGGGATATTGGATCCTGCTGAGTCTGTAGAGGCGCTGAGCTGCTGAGTGTTCAGTGCTGTCTGAGCTCAGTCCTGTCTGTGGATGAGCCCCTCAGTCTGGTGTCTGTTGGGGTTTGTCATAGTTCATGGACGGGCCCCACGCTGGTGTCTCTTGAAGCTTTGCTCCAGTGTGTGTATGGGCCCCATGGTCTGGTGTCTGTCTGGGCTCTGGAGCCGGTTGGACCAGCTGAATGTAAGTTAGAACTAAACCTTTAGTCGCATAAACTGATCATAATTTGCAGCTTCAGCAGCAGCGCATGTTTCTGTGCAGCACAAAGACCCGTGAGTGGAATCCACGCCAACGTTAAAACTAAATATTTATGCGAACCCCTGACCTTTCCTAGCTGTTATAGCAGACATCCGTGATGTTTTGGCACTTACGCTCACATCAAAGAATTGGTTAATGAGGATGAACCATGAATTTGAGGACAAGTATGTTATAACTGGCAAAATGACACACACGGCGTTTTCGAGGTCGGGGAGGGGAGCGGACTTGCTTTTCAACATCAACTAATTATAAGGGATGGGCTACATCCTATCGATGATGATGTTACGCCAGCTAAGCTACAATTATTTCCGCGCCTCGTCTAGAGGAAAAATGTTGGTGATTGTCATGAGGAATTATGAAAATAATTTAAACTTTCAAATGACGTTATGTCCAGCTGTATTTGATTGAATGTGTGACTGTAGGTGTTGATAGTTTTTTTGTAATTCTTTGCCGACATGTTTGTGATTTTCTCACATTGTCTTATTTAAAATTCTGTCCACTTGAGACATGAACTTCTTATTGACAAATTTGATAGCAGGTCATTGGATACATATTGGTTTTTTGAATAGTCTGCAGCTTACTAAGTCTTGTATTAGGAATGGACAGTTTAGCAATGTCACATCCTCATTAGAGCGTTCAGTTTGGAATACGAGTCACACAGTTGTGACCTCACACTTAACAGGGCTCCATTCCTGTGGCACCTGCTGCATTACATTCAGCCTGAGCAGTGTAATTACAGCCAGCCCTGTCACAGTGGGTGGGAATATGCAGCCATGGCGATGGTGTCGGTGTTCTGGAGGATTCTGGGCCTTCAGCCAATCCTGACCTTTCTCCCCCCCCCCCCGACATGGACGGACGCAGGCTGGACTGCTGAGCCACAATGGTGGTCCTGTTTTTATTTACATTCTTGGGCCATTGTGCGATTCTCAAAATACATGCACAATGACTCACAGTTTTTGTAATTGTTGCCCTGAGCCTCGGTGTTAATAAGGAGAAACATTTAACGAAAACCTTGTGTATTTCTGATTACATTGCACCTGGTGACATCGATTTTCAGCAATTTAAAACCAGCTTCATGCTTTGAAATTGATTGCATAATCAAAAGTAATCACCATCTTTTTAGTTATTTTCCCAAGCTTGGATAATAATTAAAAACCACATTTAACTGAAACTTTGTATTTTTCTGATAACAGAACACCAGGTTGTATCGGGTTTTAAGTGTGGATTTCTGAGGCTGAAAATGTTCAAGTTATCTTTTAATAGCAGCAAGCGTGCCAGAACTTCATATCCATGAAATATGGTCGCCCTCAGGCAATATCACTGCTCGGCCGGCTACTGTTGCGAGGCCCATTTTCGGCCACACAGAACTGCGCACGTACAGCGCCTGTAGGCACACTGAGCTGCTGATGCGCTCATTGTGAACTGCTAACCACCCAGGGGCCCCGTTTAACTCGCATTGTGTCCTGTCCCTGACATCACATCCCTCTCCAGACTCTAAACACCACTGGCTTTGTGGCTCCTGTTTGAGAGAAGGCTGTGTGACTCGGGCTGAGAACAGTGGCGTCCACAGTGGGGGATGAAGTTTCTGCTAATTGGACAGCCTGAGAGCTATTTAAAATCTTGACTTTATTGTAGACCTGTGTCAGATGCTGAACTATTTAATCATAGCTTTACTTGCAGTGAGCACCATAATTTATTGGATAATGATATTTTTTTTTTAAATTTTGGTCGTGTAATTCAGCACTTTGGGTTTGAAAGGACACAGCTTTAATGTGAGGCAGTTTTCATCCACACAACTGTTAGGAAATGACAGGCCACAGCATTAGCTTTCAGTTGGCGGTTTCTTGAAGTCAAAGGAATGAATAATTAGCTAGCTAGCATGCTAATGCTTTTCGCCATTAACTTAATAAATTCAAGTTTTTACGATGATAGTAATTCATTTGGCTTAGCACTTCAATGACAAAAACCACTAGCATGCTAGCTAGTGAATTATTCATCCCAGTGAATTGAATAAACTGCAAACTAGAAACTAATGGTAGCACTGGTTACTGGTTACCAGCAAGAGGACTGATAATGTTACCTTGTTTGCGAATGAACAGTACCTGACCAATCGTGACGCAAGAAAGTTGTATTACATGTGGAATACCAAAGCTGTATCTCATAGGTAGTATTACACCAATGTTTATCATTAATGTGATATACATATATATGCTCAGCGCAGAATTCTTTGTCACTCTTTGGTCAAAAACCTGAAAATGTGGCCACAGTTCATTACCAGACAAAGGTTTGGAAACACTTTGTATGTCATATTACTCTGTTTATTGTGAAATTTAAGAGGTTTCACTCCTGCTTATAATCTCAAATAGTGCGCATTGCTGGGTACATGGTGAGAAGTTAAAAAATTATTTGCTTCACACAGAAGAAAAAATAAATGAAGTAAGGTCAGTAAGGTTGTAAGGTCAGGGAGAAGCAAACCTCCAGTGCAGCACATCTGTGGGAACTTTGCTGTGTAAACTGCAGTCATCATGTGACGCCCAGTAGAAAGAAATATGAGTTTACTCTGCCATTATTATTACAGACAGTGCACAGCCTTAAGGATTTAAGATTTGGGGCTTTTTCTTTTTTGAAAAATAAAAGGTGTTCTTTTTCATCATTATTGTTTGAAAAATGCGGGCGTGTCCAAAGCTTTGACTGAGACACTATATCAGTGTGTAGAGTCAGGTGCAAAATTATTGGTGCCCTTGAAACAAATGAAGAAAAAAGGCTGTGTTTAATGAATGACACACTTAATCTGGGGGGAAAAAATACCAAGAATAAATCTAATAACATGGAAGTATATATATTTTTTGACTGATATGCTTTAAATTAACAAGTAACCCTTAGAGTGCTGAATAAATTTTTAAGAAATTAAAAATGTAATTATTCTTAGCTGATGAAAACCTATCATGTGGCAACTTGTTTAAAAGAGCGCCTTGGCAGGAGCTCTTTGAAACAACTTGCCACACAATAGGTTTTCAACAGCAGCCGATTTTGATATCTTTCAAAATTGGGCAACTATATTGCGTATAGTGCTGGAAGGGTTAATGGGTTGTCACATGCTGCCCTTTTTCATTGCTTCTTTGAAGGGCGCCAATAATTCTGCACCTGAGCGTGTGCTCAGTCAGCCCTCCTGTCAGAGCGAAAGTTAAACACTATTCTCATGCTTCTGCGGGAGTGTTTTATTACACACACACACACACACACACACACCCTGATTCCCTCTTGAGTTTGTTTCATGAAGATCTCTCCCCCCCTAAATTCTCTGTCGTCTGGGAAACGGGTTTGAGCTGAAAGGAGCAGAGGAGGCCGAGGTCACAGTCAGCTGCATTCCCGGAGCTGTGGGGGACTGTCCCGGGCAGCGCCTCCGCTGGGGCAGGGGAGAGGCGGTGGGAGAGGAGATCAGAACCAAAATGGGGGGATTTATGCGCCCCTCTCAGATGCTGTTGCCACAGGTGCAGTCGAGCTGCAGAGTTTGGGCTCCTGTCAGCAGCGAAGCTCCTCAAAGTCTCTCTTTCAAAGAGCGAGGAGCTCCTCTCTGTTGGGTCACGGGCTGTTGGGTCACGAGCTGTCTGTTCCGCCGAGTGAGGGAACAGGAGCACCAGGCAGAACAGCCCTACAGAACATGGCGAGACCATAGTGACAACGCCCAGAAAAACTGCAGGATTCAAACCCACAACCTTTGTGCCGCCCACACAAAGAAGCTGTTTTAAGTGTCAGTTTTGCCCGTGTTTGTTCACAGTGCCTGATTTGGGTGATTTATACCCAGGCAGAACCTCACACTGTAACGTGCCTGAGTTCCTCTGACAGCCATAACGCAGACCTGCGTTTCTTCACTGTTCAGGCCGTCAGTTTGCCTGGTTTGGTACACATCCCAGCATGCACCAGGGTCACAGGGCTACACTGTTGGTGACATCATACTACGTTAAATCCCATCTGAGACCCATAGGGGAGGAGCTTAGCAAAGCTCCAAGAGGAAATGAGGTCATTTATTATTGCTTTCCAGGGTACATGGACACGACCTCATTTCCTGCCACAAAGAGATTAGAGGAGGGCGTTTTTCCATTGCTTATGTATATTAAGCTTGTGTTAAAATGAGTTTACCCAAAGACTGAGTGTCATCAGTGAGATTAGCGTGTAGTGGACTGTATTTCTGAATTCAGGTGCAGGGAATTAGTAAAACAGATAATGTCTGGGTTGATAAATGGCTGAAAATCACATTTCCCCATGAGGGTCTGGAAGATTTCACTGTACTTCACTACACGCGGAGCAGTTCATCTGCATTCGGGCTGTGAGGATTTAAATCCTTCAGAGGTCATGCAAATTGATGTGAAAACCTTCAAACTGAAATGCAGTCTGTCTTAGAAACTGCTGTCATTTAAATTGTGTTGCCATCCAAATGCTGATGGAGTTCGCTGCGTATAATTATTACCATGTAGAAGCTCAGCATTGGTCTGCGCTTAAAGCTTAAGATGTCCGCCTAATCTCCACGACCTCCGAGTCCTCGGAGTCCCCTCAGCCTGCGGACTCGGGAATATACCGGAATGCCAGCCCCGGATGGAGACGGGAACAATGGCCAGTGTCCCGCATGACACGCTAAAGCGGACACAGTTAAACCTTCACGCCGTGGTGGGGCGACCGTTGCCACCAGCGAAGAGATCGAAGCCGGATCTGGGCAATGAAGCGTTTTCTCTGTGCCGCAGCTGGAAGCCTTCGCTTCAGAAATATCAGCCTGGATCAACACATTTGGGATAATCTTCATTTTATTAGTTCATAATTTTCCTGAAGAAATTTTGGCTTGAACATTTTTTGGTTCCTATCTTGTATTTTCTGCACCCAAGAGTAAAACTGCTGAATCATTGTCTGGTGTTCATTGGGAGATCAGTGATCAGTGTTTGGGGGACAGTCTTTGGCCATTTCTTCAGAAAGAATATCTCAGGACTCCGTGTTTGTACTCCTCCATCACCCATAAAAATAGACAACTTTGCAGTGGAGTCGACCCTGAAGGCTGTGGGAGCCATTTTAGTGATTTTGAGGTTAATTAGTGATGTTAATGGTCATTACATGGTTAATTTTGCAGTGTTCTTCGCCTTTTCAGAGTCACTGGCATTCCTGACTTATGGCATTAAACTGGGCACAATGTTAACACTAAATCTGATCTGCTGTGATTGGCTGGCATCACCATGGTCTCCTGTACCCATTAGTCTGTTCTTTCAGGAATGCTCCTCCCCCAGTGGCCCCTGACTCCTATCAGGGGCCGTATTTAGGGCCAGTAACTGTGGCCTTGAGACTCTGGTCAGACAGGCTGTTGGGTAAAGTGGGCACTTTGTTCCGTTCGCTGTTTTTGTCTGTGCTTTTCTCAGCGCAGCACAATGGCTGCATTCTGTTCGGCTACAGGATTCACGCCAAGCGTGGGCAGCTGGGGGGGGGGTCTCATTTCCAAGGACTGTACCCCCCCTCCAACACCGCCCACGTCCAGACCGCCGACTCCGTTCGCTTAGTGGCACTCTCTTTACCTTCTGCACACACACACACACACACACACACACACACACACACACATACACATATACACACATCCACCCACACATGCACACACTTACACATCCTCACCCCCCCCACACACGCACACACACACTCACATATGCAGTTCGACTTCTGAAATAAGCAAGCCTGGGTACAGTCATCCACGGTGTCCATAGTAACCACTTCACTGACAGACTTGTATCTGCGGGTGAGGACCGACACAGAGCTGGTGAGATGCGTTTGCTGTCCTGTCATGGAGGACCAGACCATCACTGAGCGACTAAAGTCTGGTAAATTAGCTCTTTACAACCCCCTCCTCGCTCCGCTCCATGCATGAAAGGGTTCATAAGGAATCCCAGAGACAAAACCGAAAACTTGATATCGTCATGCTTCGAGATTCCCTCTGACAGTGAACACGGTGTCAGTGGGGTTTTTATGACGAGAACAGCCCACACATAGTGCTGTGTGAAAACTCTTTGACCACACAGAGAGACCAGCTCCCAGTATTTAGTGTTCATCTCTAAGGAAGGAAGTTTTGCGAGGATATTCCCTTTTCTGATATCCCGGCTTCACAGGTGAGGTCAGTTCACTCAGTGCTGCTCCGCGTGAAACACTCTTAACCTGACAAAACCCACCATCCAAAAAAACTGTCAAAATCCTTCATGTATGTGCTCACGTAGTGAGGCTTGTTTTTATTTAACCACAAACGACAAGAGCACATTGCAGAAAGAGAAGATGTGGCCTTTGAGTTGAGGCCTCGCTCACATTTTGGCCAAACAGTTTGTCTATTACATGCCTGTCATTGGGGCACATCGAAAAATTAAATTAAAGAATTGGTGGGCTTTTACGGTCTAAGTGAAGAGAAGCACTCAAGATTCAAGTTAAAAAGAAGAATGTCCTCGCTCTTTTCACTAAAAACAATAATACTAAAATCCATGATGCCTCTCAGTGAGAGCACCGTGTCCTGTGTGAGGTCAGTCCTAACTGAGTACTGAGGACGGTCAACCTCTGTGCCGCTCATGTTAATCCATCCAGTGTAAAGAGACGAGAACATTTACTGTGTGCGGTGAGGTTTGGAGACTGCAGATGTTCCTCTGGTTCACATCATATCAATGTAAATACTAGCGAATTAATGCCGTCAGTGACTACTTTACGCGCAAATGCATTGTACAGAGCTGTATAGTGAGAGATTGGTCATGGATTACTGTACATCTGTTACCATGGTGATGTATTCATCGAATCTATATTCTAACTGATAAAAATTTATGGTAGAATAATTACAGTATTTTAGCATCCCATGCAGGTTTTAGTCCCAGTTCTGTAACTGCATGAGAAATGATTATGTGAGGGCACTCGTTTCCTATGGGTTAATTATACATGCAGACATTAACACATCCCTATTGTGCAACCATTATTACTGACATCAATTTACCTATTGAGTGCTTGCAAAGGGGCTGATGTTGCTTAGCAACCCTCATCAGATTCCAAAGCCAACCTGCCTCTTCCTGTTAACGTCTCACTGGGATACAATATGGAGCCAGTTCTGCTCCACAAGTACCATCCTCAATATGGTGGTGCAGCGCAGCGGAGAAGATCACAGCAAACTTCTGAATAGATGATAACAATGTTTTTGTCGGTCAGTGTGCAGTGTTCGCCTTTATTTTGAATTTATTTTAGCTCTATCATATTCAAGTGTGACACTATGTATTAAAACCAGTGTCAATGTGCTGTTGGGAGTGAGACGGTTCACTGAATAGCATCTCAGACCAGAGTCACTGCTCGCACTCATACGTCTACAGTGCTCTTCTGAACTGAAATATCTGCTGCAGGGGACATTCAATAAAAATTGAGTAAATATGATCATGTTTCACAACACGCATTTGTCAATAAAGTTGGTCATCTTTCAAAAAAGTAAATAAACTTATGTTTTCACTTATACTTGCTGGGAGAGAGCACAGTGTTAACAAGATGCAGATCTAATCAACATTTATTGGAGAAAGTTGCGAGCAATGGAGACAGAGAGGTTGAGAGGTGGAGGAGAGGTCCTCTGTGAGGTGGGCCGCTTGTTTGCCTGTCGTAAGTTTGCACTCAGTGTAGGTCATGCGCTGTCTGGCAAAAATTTTAATCCACCCAGACAATAAAAAATCTGAATGTTTGGTTCACAGCAGTAGGCCCTGGTCATCAGTCAACAGCCTCCGCTGATATTTCCTGCTCAGTACGACAGTAAATAATTGTCTGACCTTGACAGCAGCGATGTTTGGAGAACGCGCTCTGGCTAACAGGCTCTACCAGTGAAAAGCTTTAGTGATCTTATGATGATGTTCAAGCAGTCATAGATGGGAGAATTTAGCATGAACACCCTTCGTTAAAAAAGCCACGTTTTGCCACAATAGTGGTAGAAACTTATTAGTGCAAATTTTTTTAATGAAGAATGTTTTCTCCTGGTTATAGAGGTTCATGCTGAGCTGAACTTGCAGGTGGCTCGATCGAACCCAGATTAGTTGGATTTATGTCCCTTATCAGGCATGGAAATAAGTTTCCTGTTTTCAATTTTCCTGATATCAACTCCAAAATGTATGCGATGAAATGCAGGGAAATTAAAATTATTTTGAATTCTCGCAATTTAAATTCTGCCTTGTGCCGATAGAGGTTATTTACACAAGTTAAAGCTGCTCATAAAAAGTGTTGGTCCGTCTGCATGTGTCTGCTCTCCTGTGCGTTTTACCTCGTAAGGACATCGTCACACCTGTTGTCACAGATGTCTGATGTCAGAATGAAAACAGAAGGCCGTCATGTCACCACTGCTGCTTGATCTTCAAACTGGGAGCCGGTTAAGCACCCTGAGATCCTGTTCCCTTCTACAGAGTGACAGGCAGCGATTAGCACCTTTATCTTGGGATAAGGTCAAACAGCCACGCTTAGAGTCATCTGAACGAGAGACAGGTAATCATTTATTTTACAGTTCAAATAAAACAAATCATTTTATTTTTCATAAGAACCTTGTTGATGCAGTTTTCTTTTTTATTTCAATGATATAAGAGCAGTTAAACTTATTCAAAAATTAATTTAAAGTATTCAAATCAGCTGTTGTGGGTCCTGCTGGCTGGTATATTTGATACTACAGTATTGTGATGTACTGGTCTGTGCTGTTGAACATGGATCAGAAAGACGATACACTGTATGACTTATCTTGGATGAGAAAACAAGCTTTTTTGATGTAGGAAAATAATGGGCTGTCATTTAAATATATTCAGCGGGTGAATGGTGAGGTTATTCATGACAGTGTGGCATTGGAGGGTTAAATTTACTCAAATGGTTTTGAGTTTTAAACAGGGTGGAGAAGACGGAACAGTTCATTAATTATGGCAGAGGTTTGTTAAAACCTTGTAATTGATGGAGAAAAGCAAAAAAAACTCTTAGAGTGCTGAATACATTTTCAAGGAATTAAAAATGTAATTATCCTGAGCTGTTGAAAATCTATCGTGTGGCAACTTGTTTAAAAAAAAACAAGTTGCCACATGATAGATTTTCAACAGCATATGATTTTCATCTTACATCATTGGTAAACTACAGTTGCCTATAGTGCTCTCAGGGTTAAAATGCCTTGAACGAAACCCAATCAGCCTCATGTTGGTGTTATGAAGATTATTAGGGTGCCACTAATGCTGGGCTTCTTGTGTCAGAATCACACTGCTGACCGAAGCAGGAATAACGACTGACGCCGTTTTCCTCTGTCACTTCATCTGTTCTGAAACGCAGCATCGGGGCCTGTGTCTGGTGCCACACTTGATCACACTAAATAAAACACCGCAAATAAACAGGATACTTTTTTATGACACTTTACCCTTCCTTTCATTACTTTAATAAGAGAGATGAACTCTAATACTATGAGCCAAACTTAATGATTCTTCCCGATTGGTCACTCATAATGACGATTCCCTCATTAGTCACACATAATGACTCTCAGGTTGGTCGTACCTCACTGTAATTCCTCTCTCATGCATTGTACTTTCGCGCGTTGGTGTCATTCATGCAGGCCGGCCTCAGCTCCAAGAATCGTAATCATAATCGCTCAAAACCCAAATGAGCTGCGCATCTGTTCCCCGCTGACACAGACAATGTTGCCTTTCATCATACAGCACAGCCTTGGATAACAATGTCGCTGGCGCATCCAATTTCTGAAGTCTGGATACATGTCTGTTCTGAACTCCATTACCCATGAACACTCATCGCCTGTTGTGTCAAAATGCATCACTGCTGGAAGAATTATCTGTGGTCTTTGTTTCCATCTCCATTGCCTGCATTAAAAAGGTTTATAATGGTTTGTTGGATATTAATACATGAACAAAAATAATCTTTACAATATTTTTGTGCATAAATCAACTGGTTTTTCATTCATAAACATTGTAGACCATTGAATTTGTGCGGTGCAATGCAGAATGATCACTTCCTGAGCACCTGGTGACAAATCAGATATGTGAGTGATGAATGTGGAATTGTTGAATCAGTGCCAATTAATAAAATAAATAAACCATCCCAGGTTTACTTTGTACAGGATCTCTTAATTACATCTGAGTCCGAGAGCTACACTGGCAAACAAACTGCAGAAACACTCCTCACTTCCGCCCGTAATTATACTAAAATCCAACCCCTACATTCCACAGCGCGTGCAGTCAAACAGCACCTCAGTGTGTGTGAAACCTTGGAAAACCATCATGCGGGGTTTGGAAAAGTGTTTGGAAAATATTTTCCCAGTTTCGTTCTCACCCTTTGTTTCACAGGAAAAAGCTGCTCAGTGTTTGTTGGCCAGAGCTCATTGTTGCCATGGGTAGAGCCGAACATGTCCTGTCTCCAATTGGACGGGGCAGTTCCTGTTGTCGGGGCGATTAGGGGGGGAGGGAGGGGGTTCAATCTTCATTCTGTGCTCATGCTGTTACCGCTGATTTAATCAATGCGGCAGCGAGCCGATGTACAGCTGGAACAGGATGCGGGGCTCGTGTGTCCCGTTCCTGCAGTGCACACTGATGACGGGACTCACATCAGCTGACTGTCTCCCCACAGCACTGCGTGTGCAGCATCAAGCTAATCCGGTTTCTCATATCTGCAGTGTGTTATATTCCACGCACAGCTGCATTGCCTGGGTCGTTCGAGGCACCCCAGTGCGCAGTTCAATTTTTTTGGCTTATGAAACCACTTCTATTGTGCAAAGTTAAATCAGTTATTAGGAGAGTTTCATGTGGACCATTTTGCAGTCTGAATGTATCATTCCTCATCAGTAAATCTGTCAGGACGTCAAAGGAGCTCATTTATTCAGGTGCCTTCGCTTCATTTGACTCTCCTTTTATTTTAAAGATATAAACAATGAAACAAAATTAAGAAGTTATTGAATAAATACTGTAAATCAACTGTCTCGGTAAAAAACCTGCCCTGTGAGGGGTTTGGCATCTCAAAGGCATTAATATGAGGAATGGGGCCTCACACATTTATGCACCCCCCAAAAAAAAAAAAAGAAAATTGAATGTATAGAGCAGAGGTCGAGTGCCGATTGCCAGGGCCATTTCTGTTTTTTTTTACCATCCAATCTGGGCTAAGTTTCCCAGAAGCATCGTTGCAACTACACCAGCAACTTACAAAGTTCAACTAAATGCAGTCAATAGTTGCAACCATGTAAGTTGGCATCTATGCTTTTGGGAAACGTGCCCCTGAGTAGCTGGAATGATTTTAAATAATTTGGTTATCATGCACACAGATGACCTCATGGTGAAGAGTTCGCAGAGTTTCACCACGCAGAATGTTCAGCAATTCATGATCAGAACATTAATCATCCATCAAACTCAGGGGTCAAACTCCAAAAATGGCAGCGGCGGTCCAGGATCAGGGTTACCTACCCCTGGCGCAGAGTCAGACAGATTATCCCTAATTGGCTCTTTATCAAAGTTAATCCCCTCATATACAGCCTGGAGAGGAGGCAGGGCAGAGTGAACCTGAGGCCTTCATCAAGAAGCAGTGCTGTGGAGTTATCTGTACAACTGCTGACAGCAAAACTTGGAGAAACTGCTCTCAGCTCAGGAGTGGTCTGCGTTTCCCTCAGTGCAGCTATGCAGCTAACACAGTAATAATCCTGCCCAGTTACCTGAGCCAGCCAGCTCTTTAACAAAGACACAAAAGTGCAGCTGTCTTTGCTTTTCTGTGGCAGAGTTTAGGTTTGGTCTCGGTTCCTGTGGTCTCAGAGACGTCATGTGAAGGCCCTTGACCTCAGTGCTTGGTCCTTTTCGCAGGCTCTAGCGGCACGAAGACCGGGAGTATGTGATCTAGAGGGAGGGGGTGTCCCGTTTAGCACCAGTACAAACAGGAAACAAGATGACCTCACCCAGGCTGATCTCCCACTCTCCCCACCAGATGCTGGACGCTGGTCTGGATCTGCTATCAGGGACATGCCCAGGGACACTGAGCTCAAATTCCTGCCTCACAGGGGGCGCTGGCCCTGCAGGTTTAACTCCACTCGTGGAGGGGACGCTGTGCCTATAGGTGTGACTTAAATCCTGGATGGCCTCTGTTCTCTGGTGGTTTCCAATGCTAACAATAGCTACTGACTGAAAGCAAAAGACAACTTTCCAGAAACTCTGATGCCCCCCTACAAATGTAACCTACAGAAACTGCGGCCTTTGAATACTTGAGTTAAACCTGCTGACACTGCGGCCCTCCAGGGCTGGTTGCCACCCTTGAAGACAGGGGTTAAAGTTGCAGGTGGCTACACTGCAGCTCTTCAAGCCTGGAGTTGCTGACACTGCTGTCCGCCAGGACTGGATTTAATCCAGCAGACGCTGTAGTGCTCCAGGACTGGAGTCACATCTGCAGACACTGGGAACGTCTTCAAAATGGCAATTTAAGCTGCAGGCACCATAGCTCTCAAATTTTTCTGATTCCTGCGCAAAAGCAGCCATGATCCACACCCCCTGTCGGTCAGCTTTATCAGGTTTTGAAGATTGCGTCTTTGCTGCATTTTACTTCAACACAGCGCATCATATGTTCATCTGATGTTCGACTATTGCTGAATAATTACTTCGGTGACAATGACCATCATAGACAAGTCATAAAATTTTAAAAACATCTTGAAGACCATTTGCGAATCTGACGAAAAATACTAACATTGAAACACTTCAGTAATTAAACCCTGTAAGGTTGTTATCTGTGTCGCCGTGAGATTTAGGCCAGCAGTTGGTTTGAGCCTATTTACTTTCAACGAATTTTCTAGTAGCTCATCTCCTCTTTTTCTTTTTTCCATAAATTTATTGCGAAAATCGTCCGAGTCGTTATATGAAATGAAAGAGCAGCAATGTGATGCTACGTCCTCAGCTGGCAAAATTCACGCATCAATTTGACATCTACCTGTCTCGGGAGGGGAGTGTGCGTGAGCGGCTGATGCGCGTTCTGCCCGCCCCCCTCCACATCAGTGCTGCAGTTGGCGTCGGCGGTGGTGTTGGAGCGAAGGAGGCGGTGCGGATTCCTCCAGTCGCTCGTTGCCTTCCCATCACCCCGCACTCAGGCGTGCATCGTGGGCTTGTTTGGTGGTTAACTTCTTGGAAAAATCCTTAGATTGGTGAGTAACGTACATTTTTTAAATTGAACTTAGTTATGCGTTCATTGTCCGTCACGCGCGTGTGATGGGCTAAACTGTTCAAATCTGCCTTAAACGATGTTGCGATTAAATGGATTTTCTGGCGTTGCTAAGTTAGCATTTGTGATTATACTCGCCAGAGAAATGATCCGGGATTCCCTGTGTTTATTTGCCTTTGAGGGGTCGTTTTCGCCACCTTGAAATTGAACATGGGGTCAATCGGTCCTGAGTAAATTTGCTGCTTTGAATCTCACATGAATTTTTGTAGTTCATGGTATTTGTGCTCTTTGAAATGGAAAACCGCGATATTTTAGCTGCAGTGGGAGATGAGCCTGCCTGTGTTCATAATGTAAGCTGTTACGGAGTTGGCTACAATATCTATGATGCTTCCGAGGCGCATTTTCCCGTTGGTGGTGCGCTGTATGTACAGTGCGCTGTTTCAATATGGACGTTTTCAAAACAGGTAGCGGGGATAACAAGGATGCAAATAGGCGTGGCCGTGCGGGTAACCGCTGGCATCGCGGAGCGTGATGTTGAATTCAAAATGACTTGAGTATCGCTGAGCTCCACTAAGAGTCATTCTGAATGGATTAAGGGGAAACCTCGCGCTTTTTTCCACAGAAAAAAATGCTATACCCAATAACGTGCGATTAAATTAGCTGTGTCACAATTTAAACAGGCTTGGTGACAGTTATGCGCATTCTGTCCTTTGCACTGTTCGAACTCAAAACGCAAAGGCTCCATTGTATTCAATGGCGTCAGGCTGTGGGTCGAAACGCGGTCCAGTTGTTGAATGAAAACTGGCTGCGCGTTCTTCACCAGTCGCATAATTTGACTAGTTTTCCGTGCGTTATCCTACGGACTCACGACTGCGTACGAGAGCTGGAGATCGGTTGGGGAGCCATGACTTGCGGCTGGCGTCTTGCAGTTGTCCTGCTCGAAATGAAAACACACCCCGCCCGTATGATTGATGTGGCCATAGTAGACAGTATCAGAAATCGTAAACTCAGTTATTCTAATATATGTGTTGGGTATTGCGTTCTTACTGCCACTGATAACAGGAGTTGGGGGATTACCCATTGTACCATACAGTTTTGGGACCAACCGACTTATAAACTTGATTAAGCATTGCGGCGCTGCAGCACTATGCGGTTTTATGTAGAAGTGTTCATCGCTTCTGAACATAAATCTACTGAGCTTAAGTTCTATAGTCCGGCTAGACCAACTCCTCTTCAAAATAAGCATAAAATATCCAGTCCATTCATTAGAACGTCAAGATCTCAGAAAGCAGGCTTGAGAAAACTGGCTTTGCCCTCTCCTGCATCACTTAGCAACTGTGCTCGGTGTTTCTGTGGGAAGTTGGTGCGAAATATCCTCCTCCTTCGCCAGAAATTGCGCCCCCTCATTCGCTTCAAAGGGCCGTATGGTATATTTGTGCAAGAAAAAAATGCCCTAAATGAGCCATGTTAGAGTTTGAATGAAGGAATTCATGCTGAAAATTGCTGTGATGCGTTCTAGACCCTGTTATGCATCCTATGAGGGTCGGTCTTCGGAATATTGATTATAGAGGCATTTTATTGAAGTGTTTGCTTGTGTTCAGATAGCTGTCCGATGTCAGGATTGGGCTGGAACTGCATGTCCCATGCTGAATTGACGTGATGTTTTTGCCTGGGTTTGTTTGTTTGTTTGTTTGTCTGTTGGTTTCCAAATTAACTCAAAAAGTTTTTTGACAGATTTTGATGAAATTTTCAGGGATTCTACAGATTGGAATAAGGAAGAAACAATGTGATTTTGGAGGTGATCCGGATCTCCGTCTAGATCCAGGAATTTTTTAAATGATTCTTTAACATTGGGAGATAGGGCCATTTTTGACATTTATGCTTATAACTCCACCAAAAATGGTCAGGGCACTTGGGGGGGAAAAAAATACAGGACAAGTTTCGAACATATTCTACAATATATCGAAGACTGATCCTGAAAATGGAATAATTCCGGATACCATGATACTATGATCCAGAATACAAAAGTAGGGGATTTTCGGAACTTTCATTATAGGAAGAGAACAAATGAAGCTACAAACATGTGACAAACGCCATTATATAGCCAAGATATTGCAGAATTTGGAAGGTGTCACCGGATTTACTGTATCTTTAAAAGCCAGGGAACTACAAAACCCAAAACCAGTGAAGTTGGCACGTTATGTAAATCGTAGATAAAAACAGAATACAATGATTTGCAAATCCTTTTCAACTTGTATTTAATTGAATACACTGCGTAGATGTTTAATGTTCAAACTGAGAAACTATATATTTTTTTGCAAATAATCATTCACTTAGAATTTAAAGGGAGCAACACATTGCAAAAAATTTGGCACAGGGGCCTTTTTACCACTGTGTTACATCGCCTTTCCTTTTAACGACACTCAGTAAACGTTTGGGAACTGAGGAGACCAAGCTTTTCAGGTGGAACTCTTTCCCATTCTTGCTTGATGTACAGCTTAAGTTGTTCAACAGTCCGGGGTCTCCGTTGTCGTATTTTACGCTTCATAATGCGCCACACATTTTCAATGGGAGACAGGTCTGGACTACAGGCAGGCCAGTCTAGTACCCGCACTCTTTTACTACTACAACATGCTGTTGTAACATGTGCAGAATGTGGCTTGGCATTGTCTTGCTGAAATAAGCAGGGGCGTCCATGAAAAAGACGTTGCTTGGATGGCAACTTATGTTGCTCCAAAACCTGTACATACCTTTCAGCATTGATGGTGCCTTCACATATGTGTAAGTTGCCTATGCCTTGGGCACTAATACACCCCCATACCATCACAGATGCTGGCTTTTGAACTTTGCGCCTATAACAGTTCGGATGGTTCTTTTCCTCTTTGGTCCAGGGGACACAACGTCCACAGTTTCCAAAAACAATTTGAAATGTGGACTCGTCAGACCACAGAACACTTTTCCACTTTGCATCAGTCCATCTTCGATGAGCTTGGGCCCAGCGAAGCCGGCGGCGTTTCTGGGTGCTGTTGATAAATGGCTTTCGCTTTGCATTGTAGAGTTTTAACTTGCACTTGCAGATGTAGCGACGAACTATAGTTACTGACAGTGGTTTTCTGAAGTGTTCCTGAGCCCATGTGGTGATGTCCTTTACACACTGATGTCGGTTTTTGATGCAGTACCGCCTGAGGGATCGAAGGTCATGGGCATTCAATGTTGGTTTTCGGCCTTGTCGCTTACGTGCAGTGATTTCTCCAGATTCTCTGAACCTTTTGACGATAAGGTCTTTACGGACCTTAGATGATGAAATCCCTAAATTTCTTGCGATAGCTCGTTGAGGAATGTTGTTTTTAAACTGTTCGACAACCAGCTCACGCATTTGTTCACTAAGTGGTGACCCTCGCCCCATCCTTGTTTGTGAATGACTGAGCATTTCAGGAAAGCTGCTTTTATACCAAATCATGGCACCCACCTGTTCCCAATTAGCCTGTTCAACTGTGGGATGTTCCAAATAAGTGTTTGATGAGCATTCCTCAACTCTCTGTCTTTTTTGCCACTTGTGCCAGCTTTTTTGAAACATGTTGCAGGCATCAAATTCCAAATGAGCTAATATTTGCAAAAAATTACAAAGTTTACCAGACCAAACATTAAGTAACTTGTCTTTGCAGTGTATTCAATTGAATATCGGTTAAAAAGGATTTGCAAATCATTGTATTCTGTTTTTATCTACGATTTACATAACATGCCAACTTCACTGGTTTTGGGTTTTGTAGATCCAGAAGAAAACCACCATTACGGAAAATTTGATTTTTGTGAATAACTACTGAACTAATATTGATATCATTATTAATTCAGAGGCTAATGGTACATTTTCTTGGTCAAGGAATTTGAAAAAATAGATGATATAAATCTAGGACTAATATTTATGTGTAAATCACAACATGAGGGGAAATGTTGCATCATAAGGAAAAAAAAAAAACAAATTAAGCTAGAAACATGCAGCAGACATCATTAAACAGCCAAGACGCTGTGGAGCTAATATTGATATAGCATTATGAATCAAATTGCCGTGTTTTCATGGTCAAGGAATCTAAAAATGAAGATAAAATAAATGTAAGACTAATATCTATGGTGGAAGTCGCAATATGGAGGGAAATGTTGTGCTTGGCGGAGGTCTGTGCTCTCCGAGTGCTTTTCTAGTCTATTAATGTTTTCGGGTCTATGCAGATATGAACTAGTGAGTGGGTCACTGTATAGGCCTGCATAATTTAGCAGTAATAATTTTACTGTTGTCAATAAAAATGTGTGGCTCTGGTGGCTGATATGTGGAAACCAATCTGATGATCACATAAGCCTGTATTTGCGAGGGTTTGCTGTGTGTTGAAGATCAATAGCAACAACATTCATTCTTCTCGAATTACACGCCTGACGATCTTATTTGCAGCTCCGCTCCCTCCAATCTGCCCCGAACACAATATTTTTCTGAAGTCCATGCAGTTTTTTAGGACTGTCAATACGACAAAAACCATGCATTCTTTTTCTGTCACGCAAACAATCATCGGTTGTGAGTTTGGCACGATTGTCTTCATGTTGAACAATTCTTTATTTTTGAGTCAATTTTACTAAATTTTTAAATTTGATGTAAATGAACGATTTCAAGGTAGGATAACTCATACATTGTGAGTTAAGCACGTATTTTGATAGTTCAATCAGTTGAAAAAGGTTGTAAAAATACGGACTCAGTGTTTTTATGTCAATATGACAGGTAGTCACTTTCTTGTCCAATAAGATGAAAGCGTCCCAGCATTCCTGGAATGTTACATCTTTCCCGTTCATTTTGGTTCAGTTTGTTTTCCTATTGTGTCAAGTAGAATTGTATGTGTACATTTACTCGGTGTTGAGCTATTAATGCTAGATGCTAATAGTTTCAAATGATGTGACCTCCCTGAATGTTCTTGTCCTCATGAATGCTGCAGTTCTCCTGCTGTTCATAAGCAGCCTCTTGTGGTGTGTTTCCCAAAGTCAGAGTTGATGACTAAGTTAGCAGCTTACATAGGTCTTCCATGCAGAGTCAATTGTTTCAACTCTGTAGGTTAGCATAGTGCTGCTCAATAGCAGTAACTAGGTGCTGTGGAAATGGGAATGATGAGTGGCTTGAGGCAATCTGTAAAGTCATACATTCAACCATTGGTACGATTCACATTCATATCAGAAAAATAAATTCAGGTTATGAATATTGGATAATGTCAGAAAATATGACTGGAAAGTCTGTGCTATTAAAAGACAAATTATTTTGCTGTTTGAGTGAAGGTTTGTTGAGGTGCAAATTTATGATTAGATACTACCCACCTGGGTAATCTTGCATAATTATTTTCTGTCTGGTGTTCTCATAACATATATGTTATGTTGATGTACTGTATTAAACAAAACGTTTTGAGCATAAGTCATGTTCTCAAAATATTGATTGAGTAAATTGGGATTTCCAGTTTTGGCAGTGTTTTGATCCATTCCCTCAAAGGTTTGTGTTTTCAATGTTGAAAATAACAGCACAAGCTATTTCATGATAGTTTAGGAATTACTCAAATCATCTAACTGGTAAATAATTTCATGAATGACGCACCACCAATAAATACTGGGTGAGTCATACTCTTTTTCGAATTATTTTTTTTATTTTGTAAGAGGGTCTCTGACAATTTCTCGCTAAATTAGCTTGGCCATTAGCCAGGAACACTGCTGAATAGGTGTTGGCATGATTTACCAAATGTTTTACTTCCCGGCAACCCAGTCACCATTTGGCTTCAGTACTGTGAGTTTTGTCAGCCTTGGATAAGGGTGAGAGGTCATGCATCAAGTGAAAACAATTGAACTGGGAAACATGCTGTACAGCTGTGATCTTAGCAGCTGAATTAATCTCCTCAGGGACAGGATGAAGCTTAATGTTCTTTTCTCCTTAACAAAATAGCCTTACTGTGGTGCCAAAGTTTTACTTGGCCTTCTGGCTGGTTGAAAAATCATTTTGTTGCATTGTCTGTGCTCATGGTTTCTCATCTTGGCTAATTCAAAATTAAGATTATCCTTGAATTGCAATTACTTCTTAAGGTTTCAAATAGCATTGCCAATCTTTTTTTTTTTGTCAGAGAACATGAAACAAGATTCCAATTTAGCTCATTATATGGCATAATGAAGAGCTGGAATGACACCGTTCTATAGTGTGATGAAGGGCTGAGATGACGCTGAAGAGCTGTAATGACTCTATTCTGTGGTGTAATGAGGAGTTGGAATGACCTGTGTGCTGCTTTACAGCCAGTCTGCTAACTGTGTACGTGATGTGATTCATTGATGGTGTGGATGGTTAGCTGCTAGCTTTAGCCTGCTCGCTCCACACAGTAGGGCCTGATGCTGGGCTGATGTTGACAGCTGAAACATGGTGCAAGTCTAACCTGATGAGTGAGGAGGAACATGTCCACCGTAATCATCCTCGCTTTGTTTTTGCTTTAAAGATTTTCCTTCATACGTCCTCGTGGATATATATGCTGCCCACTTAAGTTGTTTGTTCTCAGCTGTTCTCTGGTAGTAAAAAGGACCAGACCGTCTGATTCCATCTCTCTCTTCTCCTTCTCTGCTCTGTTCCTCCTCACCTGGTCCTGCCCTCATTTCACCTGAGCAGTTAGTACCACATGGATTTTCTTAATTATTCCTCCAGGGTCCCAGATAAGGGCCTCGACTTGAACCCTGTTCGTTGAGGCGATGGCAGGCGCGAATCCCCCCTGGTGGGTAGTTACCGTGCTTACAGAAATGCCCACTGCGGTGGGTTGATGGAACATGGTGGGCGACAGCGTGAACAGAGCGGAGGGGACTTGGCACCTGATGTTTACTTTTTCGTGAGTGCAGTCTTTGCTTCGGCAGGGAAGGCTGTCCTTACGGTCGCAGTGAATGTGACATCACAGCCGTGCCATTAACCTTGGGGTTGGATGTCTGCGTGTGGTGCTTAATAGATTTTGGTTTGCATGCAGGTTTTTTTTGTCGAGTCGTTTTGGCATGCATTTCCCACCCAAAGATTCTAAGCAAGTGTCTGGAACTCAATTTCCATCAATTATCATTTGCACTATTGCATCTGAAATAGAACACTCAGCTAAGAATGTTCTCATGGCATACTGTATTTGTGATAATGGCTGCACACCTTATTCTGTTCTTATAGAACGGATAGCCGGCCCAGAGAGCACTACTGTGTCTCCCAGTTTGTCCTTTTCTGCGGATTTGCTGCTGCTCGATATTGCTTTCTGTGTGTTGAGATCGTTCTCCGATATCCAGTTTCCACCCCTGCTCACTTCCCCTTGAACAGACTTCCAAGGACTCCTGAAACGGGTGTTTCGCTGACTGCCGTCTGCCCCTACAGCACTGCAGTGTCAGTGTCCCAGTGTTTGTGAAGTCTTTCGCCTGAGGAGCCCTTCAGCTCACTGGAATATAAGCCCAGTATTCGGTGTGACAGAGAGTCGCAGAAGCATCAGATGGTGACTCGTTTCCTGGAATATCATAATTGGGTTCTCGGTAGAAGTGCGATGGCACTGTTTGATCATTTTGCTTTGAGCTCCAAGCTTGCTGTACTTAACGCGGCCCATCTCTGGGAGATCTCATTATTCAGCATCATTTATGAAGAACAGAGCGCAGCACATTTTTGCCCTGAAATCACCCCTTTTGGCTTTTTTGTGATATTAATGGCGTTCTTTGCCTTTGCATGTTTGCAGTGGTTTAATGGCTGTTGAGAAATATGACAGCCTTCTTGCTTTTATCTAAAGAAGATGTGTCGTCTTGTTTTTGTGATTTCAGAGAAATGGTTACCATGTGGGTGGAATAAATTGAATGCATACAGTGGGGGACTCAATCAAGATAGAGCTTTTCACTCTCGCCAATTGTACTCTCCAGTGGTAAAATCAAACACTTTATTGAACCTTGTGGGGTAATTTGTCTTGTGTATTTGACCCATCCTATAATAAGGAGCAGTGGACAGGTGCAGTGCAGCGCCCTGAAGCCAGAGCCTTGGTCAGGGACACTGGTAGGAGTGTTCCTATAGAACATGTCTTTCTAAAGCCATAGCCTTGGTCAGGGACACTGGTAGGAGTGTTCCTATAGAGCATGTCTTTCTAAAGCCACAGCCTTGGTCAGGGACACTGGTAGGAGTGTTCCTATAGAGCATGTCTTTCTAAAGCCAGAGCCTTGGTCAGGGACACTGGTAGGAGTGTTCCTACAGAGCATGTCTTTCTAAAGCCACAGCCTTGGTCAGGGACACTGGTAGGAGTGTTCCTATAGAGCATGTCTTTCTAAAGCCAGAGCCTTGGTCAGGGACACTGGTAGGAGTGTTCCTATAGAGCATGTCTTTCTAAAGCCAGAGCCTTGGTCAGGGACACTGGGAGGAGTGTTCCTATAGAGCATGTCTTTCTAAAGCCACAGCCTTGGTCAGGGACACTGGGAGGAGTGTTCCTATAGATCATGTCTTTCTAAAGCCACAGCCTTGGTCAGGGACACTCGGAGGAGTTTTCCTATGGAGCATGTCTTTCTAAATCCAGAGCCTTGGTCAGGGACACTAATAGGAGTGTTCCTATAGAGCATGTCTATCTAAAGCCACAGCCTTGGTCAGGGACACTGGTATGAGTGTTCCTATAGAGCATGTCTTTCTAAAGCCACAGCCTTGGTCAGGGACACTGGTAGGAGTGTTACTATAGAGCATGTCTTTCTAAAGCCAGAGCCTTGGTCAGGGACACTGGTAGGAGTGTTCCTATAGAGCATGTCTTTCTAAAGCCAGAGCCTTGGTCAGGGACACTGGTAGGAGTGTTCCTATAGAACATGTCTTTCTAAAGCCATAGCCTTGGTCAGGGACACTGGTAGGAGTGTTACTATAGAGCATGTCTTTCTAAAGCCAGAGCCTTGGTCAGGGACACTGGTAGGAGTGTTCCTATAGAGCATGTCTTTCTAAAGCCAGAGCCTTGGTCAGGGACACTGGTAGGAGTGTTCCTATAGAGCATGTCTTTCTAAAGCCAGAGCCTTGGTCAGGGACACTGGGAGGAGTGTTCCTATAGAGCATGTCTTTCTAAAGCCACAGCCTTGGTCAGGGACACTGGGAGGAGTGTTCCTATAGATCATGTCTTTCTAAAGCCACAGCCTTGGTCAGGGACACTCGGAGGAGTTTTCCTATGGAGCATGTCTTTCTAAATCCAGAGCCTTGGTCAGGGACACTGGTAGGAGTGTTCCTATAGAGCATGTCTATCTAAAGCCACAGCCTTGGTCAGGGACACTGGTATGAGTGTTCCTATAGAGCATGTCTTTCTAAAGCCACAGCCTTGGTCAGGGACACTGGTAGGAGTGTTACTATAGAGCAGTGGTTCTCAAATTCGGTCCTGGATGGACACATCCATTCTGCTATGGAGAATAAAAACCCTTGAACATCTTGTGCTTAATTTTCAATATTGCTGGGATTTTCAGGTGAAAACTTTTTTAAAAGATCAAATTAGACTCTGAGAAAATCAATAAGCTCCAAATAAGGTTTCTGAATGCAGGTGTTTTGAGTTTTTCCCAAATAACCTGCCTGAACCAAATAAAATCAACAGAAAACACAACAGGTGAGACTCCATTGTTTGCCAAGTAAATTGTCGGGTTTTACCTCCATGTGTTAAGAGTTTCACCAATGAGGAACCTGTGGATATTTGCATAAATGCACCTAATTAAAACAAATCAACAGCTTGTTAAAATCCTAGAATTGCAGTTGCGGCTGGAACAAAAACCAGCATACACCTGGGGGCGCCAGGACCGAATTTGAGAACCACTGCTATAGAGCATGTCTTTCTAAAGCCACAGCCTTGGTCAGGGACACTGGTAGGAGTGTTCCTATAGGGCATGTCTTTCTAAAGCCAGAGCCTTGGTCAGGGACAAGGGTCGGAGTGATCCAAAAAGGTTTTTGCCGTGGGGGGAGAACATGCAAAATCCGCGCAGAAAGATCCTGGCCAATCAGGACTCAAACCTTGAACCTCATTATTGCTAGGCAACAGAGTTATTGTGTTGAGTCTTGGGCTACGTTCACACAGCAAATGCACAATTCAGATTTTCTGAAAAGCCTTATCCTTAAGCCATAAAATTCTGTTTGAACTCTCGGAATGGAGGATAGTTTGTGGGATGGGGGTGGAGTGTGGTCAGTTATGCCTAATCCTCTGTGCTATTCTCCCATGTAATGATGTTGGCAAAAGTGCGTGACATGTAGTCTGTGTTTTTGTGCTGGTGATTGTTCTACGAGTCCTGATATTTTTTGTGGCTCTGATGCATACTGTATCTACAGAATCCTGCACCTGTCCTATTTCTGTGGGCCCAGCATGGATGGGTCACCTTGAACTATGGCAGAGATCTGACTGATTGGTCAATCAGACAGGAAGTGGGTCTGTTAGCCTTTTGGGAGGAATATCTTGCCTGCTGATGGTAAATAGGGCAGCGCGACGCAAACTGACTGTCTTGGCTACATCTCAGCAGGTCTTTGCTAAATATAGAGCCCTTCTGTTTGGAGGAAGAGCCCACATCATCTAACCAACAGCCCACATTTCTCTTTATTGCAGTGGCCTCTTTCAAGGGTCGAGCTTTGATGCTGTGGGTTTTTCTAGGAGATTCTGGGTTTGATTCTGAACTTGGTTTGGGCTTATCTGTGTGCAGTGTGTATGTTCTCCTCGCGTTTGTATGGGTTCCCTTCAGGTTCTGCGGCGTTCCTCCTCCGAAGACATGGTTCCCTAAATGGAGACTCATTGGTGTCAGTGTGTCCTTCAGCGGCCAGGATAGGCTCCACCCCCCACTGTCATAATGGCCACTCTCTGCTGCTCTCAGGACTGGGTTTGCTTATGTCTTCGGCCAACGCTTGAGGGGGGGGCTGGTTTTCTTGCCGCCATATTGGTGCTGGGCAGCACCCGTTTCTTCCCCAGTGGAGTCTTGGTTACAAATAGCTGAAGGTCAGGACTCTGGTTTCTTGAAAGCAGAGCTTTTAAGGAAATGTCGGGGAACGTGACCAATTTCCTCAATCTCCATTGAAGCTTTTAAGTCCTGTTGATTTCGGCTAATTTTTCTTTTTTGAGATTAGTTTTCCTCGGTCTCTGATTTTGAAGTGCGTTTTTTGAAATGCCAGTATGATGAGAGGTAAATATCTCTTCCCTAAAAGGTGCTGTGTTGTACAGTGTTCGATGACTTGTTCAATGTCGAATATTTTCTCAGGTTTGCTGCTGGGCCAGGTCACACGGTAACGGAGTTACAAATTTGTCACTCCCTTACTGACCAGATTTTTGCCGTTTTCACCCAAAATGAGTCAAATGAACAAACTCTGTTATTTTTAAGTTTGAAGTACTAGGGATGACCTACACAAAGCCATTTAAATTGTAGCTCCATCTTACTTAGTTCTGGAGCTATGATATGAAATACATCAATTTTGTAACTCCGTTACCGCGTGACCTGGCGCTGCTGTTTGTTCTGCAGTATTTTCTGTAATCTTCGGTCCGAGGGAGGGAAGCTATTCTAAAAACTTACCTGACTGTGAACTCTCTCATACTGTAAATCAAGAGGGTGGATTTCTGTTCCCTGCGCTGTGTGCATGTTCTGGATCATGATGGCCTGTATTTGCAGTTAAGTTTATTTCGGTTGTTTTCCGGAGGCTTTACAGTGCAGGGTGACTCTGGGCAGGACTGACTGGAGGCTGTCCTGATGGCTGAGGCTCTGTCTCAGTGACGGGGGTGCTGATGGCGGTGGGGGGAGTGTGGGCGATAAGTGGGCACCTGTCATCGCAGGGTAACGGACAATGGACACATGGCTTACTTGTACAGTTCCTGATCTCGCTGCAGTTGCCACAAGAGTTTGGGGGGGACACTGGGTGTTGTGGTATGTATTTTGACCCCCAGCCCCCCAGCCTCCCGGTTAGAAACACGAGCACTCCTGCGTCTCCACATGTCTCCGCAGTTGTCCTCTGGGAAAATTCCAAATGACTTTTCCCAGATCCAGAGTCTGGGAGCGCAGATAACAGGTCTCAGTCTGAGGGAGTGATCAGTTAGTCTGTCAGGCAGAACTGGCACCCCCACCATGCTTTTCTGGGCTGACTTTGTTTGAGGGGGGAGAGATAATTTAATTTCAGTTATGGAAGCATGTCTGTCTGAGACGATACAAGCAAGCCTTGGAGAATACGCAGTACCTGAGTGAATATCGTTGTCAGGCGCATGGTGATAAATTTTCAGTTTAACAACTGAAGGTGTGAGATCAAAAATGCTAACCGATCACTGATTGAACTGTCAGTGGTAGTAAATGAAAACAGGGTTCTCGGAAACTGTCTTCAAACGTTGAAAATACATTCCAAAAACCTAGAGCCAGTCTGGATTGAAAACACGTTATCTTCAGATCTCGTAAAAATCACATTTTATTCCCCTTTTATGAACATTCAAGGCGATACTGGCTGTATGAGGTAACAGAAGTATTATTGACTGGAGTTATTGGAAAAACCCTGTTTGCTTCTGGTTTCATCACTAAGGCTCGGTGCTGGGCGATATGGCAGAGAATTCGCTGTGATTTGTTTCATTTACGCTCATCTGTTGTTGCTGCCTTGCAGATCAGTGAGTCGAAGTCTCCTTATCTCACCTGGATCAAGCAATTGAAGATGTACCAGCTGTGAGCGCCTTGAGTGTGTAACGTCCCCGTTGAGCTGAAGGATTGTGCTACAACTAACAAGAGAAGCTCTGCTCTTAACTGCGTCTGATGCTGTTTTTTTTCTGTTTAATTGCGGTGACACACAGTATGTGATGAAGACTAAGGCTGTTCTGCCATTTCTTCTCTTATTTTGTTCTCCCGTTGTGCAGTCATGCTGAGAGAATTGCGAAAGGAAATGGCTTTTGGGTGGAGTTGGTCTGGAGAGCGTCTTTGAAAGCTGAGGCGTCGTGTGCAGTGGCTGGTGGGCGTAGGGGCGGCTGGTGGCTGTTTATGTTTTTGGCGTGGTCCTCGTCCTGAGGGATTCCGTGGAAACTGGAGATGAGTGACTGATGGGGCTGTCTGTGGTTCGATATCTGTAATCCACCATCTTACAGGGTGGTTTACAGGGGGATTTGGTCCATGTTTTGCAGGAGTGGTCATGGCCAAGATGACTGCGCTTACATGACCCGGAAAAGTTAGACAAGGCAGTGTTTGGGGTCAGTTGTACATGGATTTGTGGAAGTAACATCCTGTAAAAGGCAATAATCATAACTACAGCGTACAGCCATAAAACTACATGCCTTAAATTAATGCTGGTTTGTGCCATGATCGCCATTATTTTTCCATTCCATTTTGGTTTTCCATTCTGGTCCAAGTTCAGCACCGGCGTTATCGGGGTTCACAGACTGGGGTGTGCTGGCCGTTTGTGCTTTTCGCTATTCAAGTTGGAGATTAAATTTTCTTATTTACTGCAGGAGCGTCATGTATGTACTGTGTGCAGTGAGGACTGTGGTTCATTAGTCAGTGATGCATTCTGTTGGTCAAGTCTGTCACCTGATCTGAATCTGATTGAACCTTCATTTTATATGCGGATTATTCCTTCTCAAGTCATCGGGGGCCTTCTGCTCGATCCCCTCTGATTTGGTTGAAACTTTATTACCATTAAATATAGTTATTTATAAAGATGATTGTGAAGTTTTCGCTTGAGGTATCAAATGCTTTCTGAGATACAAATTTAAAAAAAAAAAAAATTCCCTGTCAACTGACTTTCAGCACATTTTTTCACATATTGCAATTTGAGGTCGTTTCAATGACAACATCTCAGGAACTATTAAAGATAAAGATGTGCTGAGAGGTGGGGCTTTTCATGACTGCCTCACTTTTTTCATATTTCAACCTGCCTATAATCAGAGATTATTACTGTATATCTGCTTATCCAATATTGCTGATCTGAGTCAATGGCACGATGAGAAACATCAGTTAAGATTTCAGGATTTTACCTCAGATATTTAATGGGGTAAATGGAAATTGTTTATTTATTGAAAATGATCCAAAAGTGTGATGGTGTGAGATGGACTGACCCGTACTGCAGCGGGACCGAGGGCAAACAGCCCCTGAAACGAGCAGGAAGTGAAGCTGCTGCAGTCCAGACCTGCGGAGCGTCAGCTGGGACGAGACCCAGAGTCTGGTGACGTCTGTGTGTCACAGAATTTTAACAGTCATTACGTGCAAAAGATTCATTATCAGATATTGAAAATGATTACTTCTTGATAAACTGTCTACTATATATTGATGCCCCCAAAAATGGGGGAACTACGAGAATTTATCAAAGGTGCTGCCATTTCAGAATCATGACCGGATGTGGATGAAAAGGCCCTCAAGACTCACAGGGCTGAGGTACTGAACCAAAACGACAAACTCATCACTGTCCAGTCATTTATGGTGCTCAACGTACACCAGCTGAACGTATGAACCTCTCATGATGCTGCGGTGTGTTTGTATTCGCTGACCACTGACAGACAGTTTTGTTTGATAATTTTCCATATTCAGGAGGCCTGGATCGTGAAAGAGATTAAACATTTATTCCTCAGCTGCAGGTACAAATAAAGAACTCAGAATAACTCTTTACATAACAGCGAATGGACTGCGCTGATCTCCTCCGGCTTCTCACCGCAGTGAAAATGAGGGAACCGTTCTCTGGTTCCGCTGGGCTCTGGCTGATGAGATGCCTGTGAAGTGTGTTGCTCAGGGGAACCGCAGTCGTCCTTCCCTGGAATCAGTCCGGAAAAAACTTCTCACCCAGTTCCCATCTGTGTTGGACGGCACAAGCGCTCTCTTATTCATCTGTCAGTGCTGTTCTGAATACCGCAGTGTGATCGGGAGGGTTATGGGCATATTGGCCCTCGAGGCTTCGGGCTCCTGCAGTGAGAGCTGGAGGCAGGTTTATGGCTGTCGGAGTCGGTGGTGAATTAAATCTCTGGTTTGTGGCACAGCGCAGCGGGATGGATGGACTGAAGCCCGTAACCCCAGAGCTCCATCAAACCCTGCGGCTGCAGTCGAACTCGGCAGAACAGAACCGAGCCGACACCGCGATCAGCTCGTTTGTCAGACGGGTCGTTCAGCACAGCTCTGACGAAGCGCTTCATCGCCGTTTCAGGCCCCTCTGCTGAAATGGGGATGTTTCTGCTCGGGCTGCCCTGCGTCGGACACGGAACGCGGCTGCAACGATTTTTGAGCACCGAGGGCTGGGAAGGAAAGCGGGCCACGTCCTGGGAATATTAAAAAAGCTTTAGGTTGTGCTTTTCTGAGAAGTGACCTCCTCCTCCCATCCTCTCAGTGATGGGAAGCAGGATGTGGCCCCTGAGAGCCTGACATCATCTCTGAACCGGTGATAATCATCTGACTGCGGCTCGCCCAGCGCCCTATAGAAATCTGACCCCATGGAAAACTGACCTGTGGGTCACTTTTCTCCGTACAAAAATGACTACCCCTCCACGTCACTTTGCTTGTGTAGATGACCCACGTGTTGTGATGTAGCTGTTTGGATTGTATTCAATTTTCCATAGTTTTCAAAATGCAATTTATTGTACTTTAGAAAATGGATTGTTTTTTTTCTATTGCATCCAGTGATTGTGGATAATGTCTGCAGGATGAATAAATGTTATGGGATCAGTATTGCAGCATGTAATTGTTATTTTCTGTAAAACAAGAATGATCTGTGGGTCTATTTCGGATGGGGGGGGGTGTTCATTTTATCCTGAACCTGAGCCAGATCTGTGATGTCTCTTCAGTTGCTGTAATCATGGGCGTCTGAGAGGAATCACACGATTCTCTCCATTAAATATAATGTTCTTTCAGGCAAATATCCGTTAGTTTGGTCCCGTTTCTCCATGTGAGATGTTGGATCCTGCTGTTGTAGTGGCTGCAGGGAAATTACTGTTGCTGAACATTTTTGCCAACTGAAGATTTATATCGCACGACGATTCACTGGTGTGATTGTGTGTGTGAGTGATGTGTTCGCCCTGTGATTGATTGGCCAGCTGTCCAGGGTGTGTCCCTGCCTTTCGCTCGCAGTCCCCTCCCCCGAGACCCTGATGAGGAAGTGGTGGGATAGATGATGGATGGACTGGTTTAGCATGAGGCGATAACCTCCTGAGAATCTGCTCAAGATCAGTTTCAAGCCGCATCCTCACTGATGGGACTTTATGAAGCTGAAGCTCTTGTTCCACATTAAAAGTTTGGGGTTCAGTTACAGGCTCATAAAATCGGTTGTGTCACATCAGCAGCTGCATGACCATGAGGCATTGAGTTCTGCGTTGACAAAGCCAGTTATGTGTTGAATTTCGTAATTTTATAACGTGAGCTGCTTTCTGAATGTATATACACTTGCACGGCGGCCTGAGTATTATGACAGCATGTGCTCATTCACATCTGCACTGCACCCTGCTGTTTAATAAAGATGTGACTGGAGTCTGCAGCTCCAAGCTCAGCGCTGAACTCGGTCCAAGATGCAGATGGTGATGATTTCGGACACGTTGCCTGTGTTTCGGGCCAGAAGACCCCCCGACCAAATCTGCATGCGCTATAGGAGTGAAAATTATGAAGCAGCATGGACAACCTGATACATCATCATCTCTGGCTTTACTGGGAGAAACGGGGCCCCAAATAATCTCTTCCATACGGCCAGTACACTGTAAGTGGGACTTAGAGATGTAATTGATGGCTTTCATTTTGCAATGTTGACAGGTATTTCATCTGAGATTTTTTTTAAAATTCCGTGTCGATGGGAGTTGGACACGAGAACAAAGTCGTCTATAGCAGTTTCCTAATTGGGCCTGAGACTCTAAATGACTCCAGTCTGCAGTTTCTGAACTCTGGACTCCGTCAGGCAGCCTTCAGCAGCGCCTCATTCCCCACCCTCATCTCTTATCGCTTCACTTTCCTTCAAAATGGCAGCTCTTGTTCGGAGAGGGAAGAGAAGCTTGTGTTCAGTGTCGTAGCCGGATCGACGGGCTCCCTTGAGATTTCGCTCCTGCGTGCCTTCTATCCTCTCCTCCTTAACTGCAGGAAGCTCTCGTCGTAATGGGAGATTACCCGTCCGCTGGGCCGATATTGGACTCAATCTCACCGATTCACAAATGTTTCAGCTCCCAGTGTTGAGAGTTCTGGAGCTGATGTCTCAGGACTGTTCCTGCCGATGTGCCATACTGCTGGTTTTTGGTTTTTATTTGGTGCGCTGCTTTGTCATGGTTGGATTGAAAAGCGACCGGGTGGTTGATCTCTGGGACCTGTTGTGGGCAGCCGTGGTATAAAGAGTCTGTGCTCTCATACTCAACCTCCTACAGATCATGTGAGCTCTTGGTTCCTGAGAGGTCCAGCTGTCTCATTGTATGACTTCCTGTAAAGCGCTTTCACTGGATTAATGTTGAATTTGATTTGTGCCCATGATTTTCTCCGTAAAACTGTGTGTGTGTGTGTGTGTGTGTGTGTGTGTGTGTGTGTGTGTGTGTGTGTGTTCACAGGGTTTCTTCAAAACGATTTAATGGATTCCCATGAAATTTTATGGGAAGTTGGGCTGCACGACTGAGCAGCAGTGGTTGAATTTCCAGACAAATCTGGATCCAGATTCTGCAGCTGATTATAAGAGCTAGTGGACATATGCGCTCTGAGTCCCCTTTATTTAGCTACTTTAGCTCACATTAGTTATACATCTCTCATAAGCCTCAGCTGTGTTATTCTTCACATTTGTGTAACTGCTTTGTGTGAGGGGATGTTAAAGCATGAACGACCTAACGGAGGCAGATTAATTGATTGATTAGTTGATGGAGAGATCTGAAATGCTTTCTGAGCCCTCACACCTATGAACATCTCCACTGGAACTCCCCCGGGCCTGTGTAGGTTCGGTGGATCTTCTTACTCTCTGGTTTTGAGGCCTGTCCTGTCAGAGGGATGGACTGTGCTGTGGGAGGCTGTCTTCTCAACACTCACGGCCGGCGTTCAGTGAATTCCTCCTGAAGAGCGCCAAAGACCGAGCCCAGCTTGGCCTGAGTCTCGCAGGGTTGGGGAATGTGAGTTACGCACCTTCTCTGGCCTAAAGGGTGTAGCTTCCCCTCCTTCGCATCTGGTCGCTGTCCAATACGGTCCCTCCCCTCGTAGTTAGATCAGAACGACCTGTCCGTGCTGCGCCCCACTTGTGTGAGATCCAGACGCTTCAAAGTCCTGAGCAAACGAGATCAAACCGGGCTCCTCCTCGATGATAAATGCGTGTTTAGGCCTGTTTTGCCTTCCCTGCGGTCACCTACTAGCCAGGTTGATGCTGTAAATAAACAGTAATTCCCAGTGTATGTCGACGCAAAGGTGCAGATTGGCTTCCATTTTGCCTGCTGTGGTTTATGAAGCACATTGATCAGGGCTCTTCTGCTCGGTTGACTGCATCATTTGGTTCTCATGAACTTCACTCTCTTTATTTTAGAAATAATTTGGCGTTTTTTAGATTTTGCCACCTGTTCAGTTAACAGCAAATGTGTTTGTTTCTGGTCTTCCTGATCGTTTGGTCGTGACGGCGCTCAAACACTCTAAACCGTGCGCTCAGCCTCTCTGCCCTTTAGCTGACAGTGAGATCATTCCCATTTAGATCTCCGTCCCATTCGCAGTCAGCGCATCGTGGTCTGTAGCCTCGAAAGGGCGAACGCATTTTTGTTTTTGTTCGCTGAACAGTGAATGCATTCTGGTGGCCTTTCAGTTCCTCTGTGCCAGTGAGGATTGTGATAGAAGTGAGAGAGAGAGAGAGAGAGAGAGAGAGATGGAGAGAGAGATGGAGGGAGGGAGTGAGAGGAGAGAGAGATGGAGGGAGAGAGAGAGAGAGAGAGGGAGAGAGATGGAGAGAGAGAGATGGAGGGAGAGAGAGAGGAGAGAGAGAGATGGAGAGAGAGAGGGAGAGAGATGGAGAGAGAGAGATGGAGGGAGAGAGAGAGGAGAGAGAGAGAGGGAGAGAGATGGAGAGGGAGAGATGGAGGGAGAGAGAGACAGACAGACAGAGAGAGAGATGGAGGGAGAGAGAGAGACAGACAGACAGACAGAGACGGAGGGAGAGAGAGAGACAGACAGAGATGGAGGGAGAGAGAGAGACAGACAGACAGAGAGAGATGGAGGGAGAGAGAGAGAGAGAGGAGAGAGAGAGGAGGGAGAGATGGAGAGGGAGAGAGGGAGAGAGATGGAGGGAGAGAGAGAGAGAGAGGAGAGAGAGAGGAGGGAGAGATGGAGGGAGAGAGAGAGAGAGGAGAGAGAGAGGAGGGAGAGATGGAGAGGGAGAGAGGGAGAGAGATGGAGGGAGAGAGAGAGAGAGAGGAGAGAGAGAGGAGGGAGAGATGGAGGGAGAGAGAGAGAGAGGAGAGAGAGAGGAGGGAGAGAGATGGAGGGAGAGAGAGAGGAGAGAGAGAGATGGAGGGAGAGAGAGAGAGAGAGGAGAGAGAGAGGAGAGAGAGATGGAGGGAGAGAGAGGGAGAGATGGAGGGAGAGAGAGGGGGGAGGTTGAGGTCATATTGAGTAGCGGCGGGGTCCTGGACAGCCAGCGGTTTCCCTCAGTCGCTCCCATGTCCCCTCAGGCCAGTTTCCGCGTCCCCAGCACTGAATTAATGGTCACGGAGGAAAAGTGAACCTGAGGACGGGCTGTGGCTCTGAAGAGGGCAGCGTTACTCTCGCTGTGCTGGTGTGCGGTGTTGTGTTCGGCTGACCAGCCCCAGCTCCATCCTTTTCAGAGTTTTGGTTTTCACAGATGATTCAATATTCAATAGAAAAATGTAAAATGGTGTAAAATCTAATTCATGGTAAAAACCTGCCTCAGTCAGTAAGGGTGCAGATTCCATAATTACAGGTGTACGTCTGCAGTACCTGCAGCAGGGGGCGTCACTTCGACTGAACCCTGTTTTCTGACCCATTAAACGGCTGCAATGTCTGCCCCTTTGACGCAGCAGTCAGCTTGTTGCCGTAGTTACACTCACAGAAACCGAAAACTTTGCAATAAGTGGTACTTAAGGTCTGTTAAAATATTTACAGCATTAGAAAATATTTTTCACAATGTTGTTCAGTATCTGAAAATGGCAATAAATTGTAGGTCTTCTTGCATATTTGTGAATTTGTGCCATGTTGGGGTGGTGCTTGTATGACTTTATATAAGTATTTTTTGCTTTTGTATTTTCCTGTTGCCGAATGTGTGTTCGTCTCCATGGCGATGGCCTGTCCTGCTCCGTCTCAGCTGATAGGTGGGCGGTCTCAGGGCTCCTCCAATGGGAGAGCCTTGTTGTTTATTCCTAGATCGCTCATTTGTGCGATTATTTAATGTAGCAGAACAATCATCAAAAGGCCTCTGCTCTTGGAGGAATTTGGTTAATTGGTCATTTTGGTTGAAGGCCAGAGACGTGCTCGGCAGGAAGGCTGCGCGCTCAAACTCAAATTATGTTCAGTGCTCGTTACCCCTCCGTTATAATCCCCCTCTCTGTCCCTCTCTCTCTCTCTCCATCTCTCCCCCCTCTTCTGTCTGGCTGAAGTGGATTAAAAGCGGGGGTACGAGCGGGTCTCAGCTGTGCTCGCTTCTGAAGGACAGCATTACTGTGGCGTCCTGGAGCAGGACTGCATCTGCCCTCCAATCCTGCGTAATGTCGCTCTCACACGTTCCTAATCATGGTGTTTTCGTTTACACTGAGTCAAAGTCATGACCTTTCAACTGTAATGTAACATAGAAGTCCAGCAACTTTCTTAAAAGGGAAAAAAAAACGTATTAAATTATGCGCATATATTTACTGAGCTGTGGTTTTCCAGGTCATTGGTTGCAGGAAAGATTAGTCCGTTAATCAAACTCTGTGGCAAGAGCTCTGGGTGAGGTATGGTTTGATGGTATGTGGGCCTAGGAACGCCGCAGGTGAGTGAATTTGCAGAATTCCTTTCACATCCTGAATGTACTTCCAGAGATCTGTCATTTTCAACAGATCTGGCTGGAACAAGTGCTGCATTCACTCTCTCCAATACTTCCCTCTCAGTGAGGAACAGGCAGTATAATGTGTTGAAAATGAGAGTTTTCATTCACATCTGTATTGTGTGGACTTCGCTGGTGGAAATCCCAGCTGCTCTGTGTTTAGTTTCTGGAGGACTGCCATGTGGTCAGGCCATTCCAGAACTTTCCGCAGTCCACACCCAACAGCGGCCATTTTGTACATTCTTTTGCCTCCCTCTCTGCTGTCCTGAAATTAAGAAAATACTTTTACTTTTTTTTTATTACTTCTTCCTCTGGATTATTTGAGAGAAAAATATAAAAATAATCAGCCAGTTTAATGGTTGGTGTGTTCACTGTTTGGGTAATGCCATTGAAGATGAGCCCATCTGTTTTGGTGAATTCCTCAAATAATTTGAGTTATTCGTCTCTTACAGACCATATGTTGTTTTGCAGCTCGATACAGTCATTGCTTGGTTTCCGCTTGTGTGTCGTTTGCCGGCACAGTTTTAAAGCAGAGGTTTCATAATGAGGGTTAAGCAAAATTGCTTTATTTTTCCATGGCTCTACCAGAAGGGGTTGGTCCGTTGTGCCATCATTTTGAGTGTGTGCGTGCGTGCATGTATGTGTGCACGCTTCCTGCATGATCTGATAACATGCATGCTGTGTGTGTGTGTGTGTGTGTGTGTGTGTGTAGATGTGAGTGTGTGTCTGTTAGGGGTGTAACGATTCTGAATCAATGTTTTTTTTAAAGCGTAGTAAAACCAAAAAAAAAGCGGATGAAACGTGAATGTGAGAAATAAATTATCACAATCGCACAAAATGGAATTCGTGTTCTTGCAAATCTGAGCCCAGCTTTCGGAATGCAGCAATCAAACATACTGTCTTAATAAACAGCGCAACTTCGTCAGCAAAGTAAATAAAATAATCCCCTGTTTCACTGCTGATCGAGCAAAGTAAACGGGGACAAGATTAGAGTAACCTAATTGCTTAAAAGGAGACGATAGTCCTTTACTTGGCTCCGTGCAGCAAGTCGCTGAAAAATACTAATGTCAGTCAACTTTTTTTTTTTCCGGAAGATTTTTTCATGCCCTCTGATGTTTGGCGCCTTCGTTCAAGACTGCATCGGGTTTAATAAACGAAAAGGGAAAGCTCGGATGTTCGCCCCATTGCAGTCCTATACCTTAAACATCGATTCAGTGTCGTTACACCGCTAGTGTCCGTGCGTGTGTGTGTGTCTGTCCGCATGTGTGTGTGTGTGTGTGTGTGTGTGTGTGTGTGTGTGTGTCTGTGTGTGTGTCCTTGTACTTCTATTCTTGTGAGGACATTGCACTGACTTCCATTCATTCTTTGTGCATGTCTCTACAACCTTTCCCTTATCTGAGTGAGTGAGTGAGTGAGTGAGTGAGTGAGTGAGTGAGTGAGTGAGTGAGTGAGTGAGTGAGTGAGTGAGTGAGTGAGTGAGTGAGCCCGCCCGCCCGCCCGCCCGCCCCCTTCCTCTGTCCTCTGCCTGACATTTTTCTCTCCCTCCATACCCCCTCCGCCTCCCTGTACTGTGATGTAAATGACGGACGGCTCAGTCGGCTCCGCCCTCAAGCCGGCTGGGACGTGACTGGCGGCCCCGGACCTTCCTGTCCCTATGAGGGTGGGACTGTATCAACACGAGATATCGGCTGCGCCGCAGATGGCCTGCATCTCACACACAGCGCCCAGGGGAGAGCGGAGACTGAGCTCATGTCTGCTCAGAGATGGTGTTTGTTCTTCTTTTAGAAGAGGAAAGAATCATGAAAAAGCGCATATTTTTAGTGGCTGCAAAAATGTAAATAGTTTTCTGGTGAAGTTTCATTCAGTACTCAGATTCTGAAACAGCCTCTGCAGTAAAGTCGACCCACGTAACACTAGACACAGCTTGGGCAGATTTACAGCTGTCAGTTGAGATCTTTGAAACCATCCGGACAACTGTAGTACCAAGTCTGTAATGTTGCCTGCTGCGGTGATGCGTTTGTAAAGTCTCCATTATCACCACAAGCCGGGTTAGATTTAAGGGACAGTCCAGTCATGTCTGTGGCTGTGTGGAGTAGGATGCCAAGCATGTTTGTAGATGGATGGTTTTGGCTTAACAATGGAGTCAAATCTCTGACGCTTCGATCAATGCCTGTGCTGCCTGGGCTCGCTGGCCGACAGGGTAATCTAATGCTCTCGGTGCGAGAATTTCCCGGGGATGGTGGGGTTGCCTTAGGCTGGGTTGACAGCAAAGGTTGATGGCGCATGTCACTGACGTCTGCACGAATGCCTGGAACCAGGATATTGCAGCAAAACGTTTCCCAGAGTTTAGCTGTCCCTCCGCCCGCTCGTCTTCTCCCCACGATGTATCCTGGTGCCTTCGCTTCCCCAGGTGAATCTGAACGCCGGCCCGTCCCTCCTCACGATGTGAAGGAAAACTGCTGTCGTGGGAACTGAGCGCTTTTCCTCTCTCGCTGTCAGTGTTCCTCAGGTCCCAGTCTGACCGCATCCTGCACATTGACTACGAGAACGAACTGTCAAATATATCCCAGACGTGATGTGTGCCGTTGTTACAAGATGCCTTTATTCACAAAATCTCTGCGTGGTCATAATTTTTGCCTCTTCTCAGCCTTTTCCTGCTCTGAATCAGGAGCCAGTGTTGTAGTCCTGAGTGTCGATTAACCCTTAGATCGCTAAATGATATCGAAATCAAAGATATGGAAATCAAAGCTGTTGAAGACCTATCATGTGGCAACTTGTTTAAAAGGGCTTCCCTGCGGGATCATTTATTATAAAGATCATTGATTTATGATTTTTAAAGAAATGTATTTCAGCGCTTCCAGGGTTAAAAATCATTAAATGAAGGCCGTAGGGGTGGAATAATGAAAGATATTCTTTGTGCTCAACACAGTTACACAGCTGCCCCTCTGTCGCCACAGAGGGCCTGTTTACACCTATGGGCCAACCTTCAGCTGTTAAGACAGACTTGGGGACTATTCTGGAAGAATTGGTGTTTCCCAGAATGACCTGCTGACCTCTCAAATGCCCTGACAGCTGCTCCGGTCTCTGATGAAATACTGCACCTGTTACCTGTCATGCACTTGTCAGGGCTTCTATTCTGGATGTTTCCTTTAGCCTCTCAGGAGTCTCATTGAATTTTACTCTAAATTTTAAGATCGAGAACGACGGTTCTCTGTCACCAGTGGGGGGGGGGCATTAAATTGGTAATGGAGTGTCCATTTAAACACGTGTTAGTTGCGAGTTGATGATCTTAAGCCGCGAAGACTTAATACGTATGAACACACGTGGGATTTTACTTGTGAGATTGTTGAAAAAAAAATGTGTTTTTCGCTCTCCGATCTTGGGAATCAGAATTGTACGGCGTGTAAACATCTGTGTTACTCCAGTTATACCATGTCTGAAGCTGCTTTCACACCGGGCGCAAAACAGAATTTTCGCAGGACCGATTACATTCAAA
>CM056591.1:1797500-1820000 GCA_029721435.1 Gymnothorax reevesii
TGTGCTGCTATGCCAGTGCAATTTGGATTATATGGATGTGGATGCACTCAAACTGGAGCTTTTTATGATGGGTTAGATTTTGAGCTGTATGTGATCTTGTGTAGGAATTACAGCTCTGTAATATTCTCTCCCTGTTCGAATGCTCACAAACCTCACTGTATTTGTGGTGTTTAGATACTGTATTTATGATTTATACACTGGTGGGGACTGATTGGTAGTTTTACGGTCATTGTAGTTACATAGATTGTTGCATAAAGTTTGCATGTACATGTTGGGTCATTCCATGTCAAATCATCAGGTCTACAAAACATCTGTCACCATGTAGTCATAGGCTGCTTCCATAGTTTCACATTAGATAAATATGTATTAGTGATGAACAAATCAGAAATTTCAGATCATTCGGACCAAACATGAATTTTTAGTGAATTATTTTATCAGGGTACTGTCCATCAGTTTTGTTTTAATTATATTTATTTTTTTTCACAAATTCACGTCAATTTACATTATTCTTGTATTTAACATGGCATAACTTTTTTATTATTACACCTATAGCTTTGAGACTTTGCATCTAAGCTAATGTTATACTGCTTAATCAGAAAATGCAGTCCATTTTACTTTATCTTCCTTGGTTGTGGAGCTATGAGGACACCAAAAGTGCCTTTTGTTCAGGCAGTTCCATGTTTAGGTCCCCAAAGCCCCCCATTATAAACCCCAGCATAGGCTCTCTGGCATTTTTTCCATTCATTTGTGTCTGCTGAAAATCAGGCTGAATTCACCATGAATTCATCACCACCTGCAGCCAGTACTTTGCCAAATGTGGAAAAAATGCTAAAATGCCACCTGTTCAAACCCCCGTATCTCCAGGGGCTCAACTTGGATTTTCTTTTTTTTTTTTTTTTAATGGATTCCTCTATTACAGTAGACAGACCTCTCCAAAAATTGTTGATGTGTTTTGACCAATATAAATTTTGCAGGTGTCTGAACAGGGGTGGGGTAACCTTGAGAATCGCGTGGCACTTTCAGCTTCTTGCACATTTAACTTAGAAAACACTTAAAATGTTGCAATCATTAGACAATCACATACTAAATTGTACTAATTGCTGTATTATAGTTGACATAACAAAACAAAAATTGTTGATGTGACTTGAATGACACATTTCAGAACTGTCTAAATAGGGGTCTGGCAATTTTTGAGAATCACGCTGTGTCAATAAAATTTACTGACACTAATTCTTGTAAACTGACTGTCAAATTAAAACTTTGTATTCCATGCTATGTTAACAGTGTTATTGCTTCCTAAATGCAGAAAAGAGCTCAACAATTGTCTGTCACAGTTTTGTCCAACTTTCATTAGAAATTATTGATCAATAACTGGTTCAGGTATGTCCCAGCCAACATGATCTACCAACCTGCATAGGCCTGTCTGTTAATGTGTCATGCGTTGATGAATTGAGAACTTACAATTATTGTGATTCAATAATCATTAACATTGTGTAAGAAGCTGAAAATGAAAATACCTTAGAAAATAATTCACCAAAAATTCATTTCTGGTCTGAATGGGCTGAATTTTCTGATTTGTCAGGAATGTGTATATTTATACAGCTGCACACAAAAAATTCACAAAATTGAGATGGTGGTGGTGAGTCCCATTTGATGATCTGACATGGAATGGCCCTGTTGTGTTGGGTAATGTGAAGGATGCAGGGCTGGAATGTGCACCTCGGTGTTTTACTCTGATCTGGTTCTCATCAGTGGGGAAATCAGAGGATGTTTTTGTTTTTTTAACTTTGAGGTTTTACTTGCTGCAAGTTGGAAACCAAAGAAACAGTTATGGAGTAATAATCATCATTTCCGTTCTCAGGTCTTTGTGACATTAGGAGAGCAATCTTGTGCCAATGTCATAAATCTGTGCACCACATGCGGGTGACGGAAAACTTTGAAATTTTTTTATTATTATTAATTTTAATATTTATATAAGTGAAGTGTTTATGTTCCTTACAATTTCATTTTAATTTATTTTAGTTGGAAATAAGTTACAATAATGCTCCGTACTTCCTGTCATTGTGAAGCAAAGTGCTGAAATGGATCTTGGCCACGCAATTAAATAATAGCATTTTAACACACTGTGCTGTGATTGGACGGCCCTGTGCTGTGATTAGATGGCTTTGTGCTGTGGGATTTGAGCAGCAGATGTGAACTCAAGTCTGAGAACATTTCTGTCATTTGCCCAGTAATAATATGAATGACCTGTCCGTTAGTGCATAAGGCATGTCTCAGAAAATGGGCTGTGCTAATGGATATGGTGTTTCTCAGCAGTGAGGCTGTGTTGGCGTATAAGGTGTGTATCAGCAGTGAGGCTGTGCCTGTGGGTCAGGTGTGTATCAGCAGTGAGGCTGTGCCTGTGGGTCAGGTGTGTATCAGCAGTGAGGCTGTGCCTGTGGGTCAGGTGTGTACCAGCAGTGAGGCTGTGCCTGTGGGTCAGGTGTGTATCAGCAGTGAGGCTGTGCCTGTGGGTCAGGTGTGTATCAGCAGTGAGGCTGTGCCTGTGGGTCAGGTGTGTATCAGCAGTGAGGCTGTGCCTGTGGGTCAGGTGTGTATCAGCAGTGAGGCTGTGCCTATGGGTCAGGTGTATATCAGCAGTGAGGCTGTGCCTGTGGGTCAGGTGTGTATCAGCAGTGAGGCTGTGCCTGTGGGTCAGGTGTGTATCAGCAGTGAGGCTGTGCCTGTGGGTCAGGTGTGTACCAGCAGTGAGGCTGTGCCTGTGGGTCAGGTGTGTACCAGCAGTGAGGCTGTGCCTGTGGGTCAGGTGTGTACCAGCAGTGAGGCTGTGCCTGTGGGTCAGGTGTGTATCAGCAGTGAGGCTGTGCCTGTGGGTCAGGTGTGTATCAGCAGTGAGGCTGTGCCTATGGGTCAGGTGTATATCAGCAGTGAGGCTGTGCCTGTGGGTCAGGTGTGTATCAGCAGTGAGGCTGTGCCTGTGGGTCAGGTGTGTATCAGCAGTGAGGCTGTGCCTGTGGGTCAGGTGTGTACCAGCAGTGAGGCTGTGCCTGTGGGTCAGGTGTGTACCAGCAGTGAGGCTGTGCCTGTGGGTCAGGTGTGTACCAGCAGTGAGGCTGTGCCTGTGGGTCAGGTGTGTATCAGCAGTGAGGCTGTGCCTATGGGTCAGGTGTATATCAGCAGTGAGGCTGTGCCTGTGGGTCAGGTGTGTATCAGCAGTGAGGCTGTGCCTGTGGGTCAGGTGTGTATCAGCAGTGAGGCTGTGCCTGTGGGTCAGGTGTGTACCAGCAGTGAGGCTGTGCCTGTGGGTCAGGTGTGTACCAGCAGTGAGGCTGTGCCTGTGGGTCAGGTGTGTACCAGCAGTGAGGCTGTGCCTGTGGGTCAGGTGTGTATCAGCAGTGAGGCTGTGCCTGTGGGTCAGGTGTGTATCAGCAGTGAGGCTGTGCCTGTGGGTCAGGTCCCCCCCCCCCCCCAGACAGTACTGAAGTCTGTCCTGCCTGTGCTGCTGGGTGCTGTGTGTGTAATACTTGTTTTTTTTTTTTCCCCCTCTGCTCCGTATCGCTGCAGTCGAGCGATGGCGGTAACCCGCCTCTCCGCTCTGCTGAGGCTGTGCAGGCGGGTGACGTCTTTATAATGTAGCACAACAGTGCCGGGTGACAAGTGTAGGACGGGAGAGCAGCGAAACTGCCTCGCTATCGTTTCTCCTTCGGAGCACGCTCAGAACGGCTCACTGGAAGCACTGGCTGTGATTAAACCCGTTTCTCTCTGCGGTGGAGCCAATGAACATGCTATTATTTAACTCCAAATGAAGCTGGTTTCTCCTTCAAAAGCAGCATTCGGCTGATGGCGCCGTGGCAAATATCAACTTTTCTGTGTCTTCGAATGGAGGCTTCATTCCTACATTCCTTTGAAGGTGCTCTTCTGTGCACTCGCAGCTTTGAACGCTCTCTTACGAAGTCTCGTTTATATAATCTCAAGTGCTTGTCCACTCAGTCATTTCTAAAGACTCACTCCCTCAGTCAACTGCGCCTTGACCTGATCTAGATTCATGATCAGTTAATAAGAAAAATGAGCCAGATAGAGTAATCCTGAATTACAAGAGACAAAACTGCTGGACTCGCTCAAAACAAATTAAGATCAGCTGACTGTGAGAACGAGACGCTCTTGCGGCCCGAATGCTACACTTCCTGCTGGTGTAACTCCAGTATCATCAGTCTCTACTGGTTTAACCCCTGTTCTGAAGCCCCCACTGTCTTCCAGTTTAGCTCTAGTCCTGTGGGATCGATCTCATTCCCTGCTGGTTTATCTCCTGTGTCAGATTAGAGAAGCAGTTGAGTAAAGGCAGACTTCCTTACTAAAGCCCAGTGTTCAGTAGGTTTGTTCTGCCCTAAATACTTCAGGAGCAGTGAGTCAGGGCTGATAGTGTTCTGTTCCTGAAGATGCACAGAGCTGAACATGGATTTGATATTTGGCAGTCCAAACATCTCATTATAATTCTCTGAAGATAGGAGTGAAGATATTATTTTGTTTGGTCACGTTTCCCAGATTCTTTTAAGAATATCTTGGCGGTAAGAGCTTCTTTAGATCCTTCTGTAGGCTCCAGTAAGAAGCAAGCGTGTTTCTGAGATTCAGTCGTAGCCTAAGTGGCTCCCTCTTAGCCAAACTCTTCTGTGGAGCCTTCTTAACTCATTAAGACGCTCTTAACTAGGAAACGCGGCCATTGTCATTTAATCTGTACTGGAAAAGTTTTATTTGTGTAAATGTATGTTTGTTAAAACTGTGACCTTTGTTATCTTCCCTGTCCTGGATTTTGTTGTTTGACTTTCTGCTCTCGTACCTGGGCAGTATATTTGGGCCATTTCATGCCGCACCTGTGTGATTTATCATGAGGTTAGAAGGACATGCTGGCCTGTGGTGTCCCGGGACCCCGGCTGTAATATTAAACACCAGTATAAGGCCTTTGTGTAGAGCTGGTGTCTCTTCCTCAGCGCTGCAGGTGTGGTACACCTGCGCCCTACGTGAGGCGCGCCTGCAAAAACGCTCAAGTTACCTGTGGAGAGACGGAGATCTTGAGGTGCCCGCCACACCAGTTTTGGGGGTCCGTCCATCTTGTGTTCTTATTTCCCTCTTTTCATCTTTACTCTTTGATTTAATATCACCTTAAATGAGCCGTTTAGTGAATTTCTTTGTTTGTTCTGATAAGTAACTCGTAGCTCGTAACCTGATTGGGCACTCATCATTGGCTTCTAGGAATTGTTAGAATTTTAAACTTTGAAAGCTTTTGAATTTTTTAGATGGGCATCTTCAAAACCAGGAGAATATGCTAACCTTGTGCGACATGGGACTTTTTGATTGGATCAATTACTGATCTCTTCTCGTTTTTCTTCTCTCCTGTGGGCGTTCAGTGGTGCACTGACCTGTTGATGTGTAAATCTGTCCCCGCCTCCTATTATGATGAGAATAGCAGACCCCTGCTCCTCTGAGATGGGGGGGGGGGGGGTGGCTTTGAAAGGAAAAAAAAATTTTGCAGAACTTGTTTAATTATCATTTGTTGGACTGTCTCACTTGGTTTGTGATACAAACCTGTTTATCTGTTATCTGATTGGACCCAACTGGACAACAGGACAGGAACAGCCATGGATGAACAGGGCTTTATATTGTGCCAATTCCACTGAAGTGGCCATTAATTCTCGAGTTTGCGTCAAGGCCTGACTTTGTGCAGATGGTGGTTGGGAAGATGGATGTCTGCGTAAGATTGTATTTATTGTTGGCTGTTGAGCTCGGCCAGCGTGGGGCTCTCTGGCCTGCTGTTGCATCAGACTGATGAATACAGCACATCTGCAATCCATTTTGTCCTTCTTTAAGGATGTGTATTTTTTTAATTTGTCCTCCATTCTTGCAGAAATCTTAACAGTACTAAACACTAAGAGGATCTTGCTGGAGTTCTGCCACTTGAAACCCGTCTCTGGCCGGCCGGGGTGAGCTTGTGAGTCAGAACCGATGAACCTGCAGCTGTTTGTCAGAACCCTGCTGGAAATTCCTGTTAAAACTGGCCTTTGCTGGTTTATGCTGTGATTTCAACACTCAGCTGACCAGCTAATATAATTCGCCAGTTAAATTATTCCAATCCACTGCTATCTGCTAGTTTAACCAGCTTTCACCAGCACTATCTGCTAGAGTCAGCAATCCCCAGCCACAGACCAATGATCACCTGCTAGTAGTTTTGAAAATGCAGTTTAAAACATAGCCTGCCTAGTAGCTTGTTGGTTAGTAACGGGTATCCGATTGACTTCGGGTCTCATTCGAGTGTGGTGTGGTTGACCGGTTGGTTAGCGTTTGTCTTTTCGGATGTGCTGTTTGTGTAGTCATGGTGCGCAGTCGTATTTTAGGGTTTGTCAGGAGAGATTCAAACAGTTTTCAGTCTGTCTGTGCTAACTGGTGTACCCTGTACCTGTAGTCCCCCACAGTGACATACTCTTTTGGCTCAAGAGGAAGATGCCATGGGACGCAATTCCTCCGATTCTCTAAGGACTGGCCCTTGGTTCTTTTACTCAGTGCAGTCGTACCCGTCGTCTCACTGCCTGTGTTTTCGTCGGACTATGAGAGACATGTAGCTGTGCAAGAAAATTTCATGCCCTTTCAGTTCACCTCAGTAAATGCTAATAAAAGTAGTTTTTTAAAAATCTGTAACAGCTAACTCATCAGTGCTTTTATTTGTAAGATCACAGATCTTAGATTAGGAAGTGAGATTAAGTTCTTTCTTGAATATTTGATTGTTGAGGTACCAATTGTTATGGTAATGGAAAAATTCAAGATTTGTAGAAGAAAATTTTGGAAATATATGTCTAAAAGCCTACCAAATAAATGATTAAGGAACCATACAAGGGAAAGAATTTCGAGCATCAACCTGGCTTCCTGAAAGAAAGTGCTTGAAAGATTTCACCGTGTGCCTTGGCTGTACTGTCAGCATTGTGCAATCCTTCAAAGGGACCAAAAACTCAAGACTCGTGTCTCTTGTGCGCGGAGATGCGAGATGCCAGAAAACTGTGGCCAACGCTTGCTAAAAATTTCCCCTCTTGATTTGCTGCAGCCTTGCATTGTTGTATGATCAGAAATGCACTGATGGCGTGCTCAATGCTAGTGTGTGTTCTTGTGACGTCTTTACTAGCGGAAGGAAAAGTGGGTTCAGCTGGTTATAAATGTGTTGGTATTTATCTATAACTGTATTTATCTGTGGGAACAGCGTTGTCTGCTGCAGTTGAGCCACGTGAGTTGATGCACTTTGTGTCCAGGGCTCCATGTTTACGTTATTTCAGCTCACCCGGTGTGAAGGATTTTTAAGCTCTTTCATAACGATCCTTAAACACGAACAGCAGATTGGAACTTTAAACACAAACTCAAAAGTAGGTGTCATGGCGGCAGAGGTAAAGGCAAGTAAAACTCCCAGTTGGAGGGTTCAGTGTTCAAAACCTCACTGGGGCCCACCTGTGTTGTGCTGGCATATTGGGGAGTTCTATACTGTAACGGTTAATATTTTGAATGTTAGTGTTTTCTATCTTACAGCTAAGAGGTTAAGTAGTATTTTAACAGAAAAAAATCTGGAAATTCAAAGTTATCTGACAATTCCAGCCAATTATTTTTCATATGGGGCATTATGCTAATGTTGCAGCCAAATGGTTGCGTGCTGTGTGGTGTTGCTTTGGGTAAATGTTGTGTTCTAAAGTCTTAAGCTCTGGATTCAATGTTACCCACATGTTCTACCCCCGAGGCGTGCACAAGGGTCCGGCTAGAACAGGCTTTCCTCGTCTTGATATCATTTGCGTATTTGACCTTAGTATCCATTCTTGACCTTGCTCCAGGCATATTGTATTTCAGATTCTACCATAAAGCACTATGAGCTGCTTACAGAGTTGTAGGACTTGCTGCGTTTCCGACATTTCCAACCATAAATGGAAAATTGGGCCTTTTTTATGAAAATGGGAGCGTGGGCGTCATAATATTTTGACCTGCGTTCTCGTTCCACTGGGGTTTAAAAAGGAAAAATCTTTGCTGCCCTCCCGTTTCAGTAGGCGTTAAGCACAATTCTGTGCCCTGATTTCGTAAGGACCAATCAAACGCCTGCTGCAGCACTGATGCGTGGGATGTGGATGGATTTTTGTGTGGAGTGTCGAGGTGCAGCTCGAGCTCGATCCAGCCTCCATCTGTGGGCTGCTTATAATAGCCGGCTCATTCTCTCTCTCTCTCTCTCTCTCTCTCTCTCTCTCTCCCTCTTTCTCATTCCCTCATTATCTCGCTCCATCGCTTTCATTCTCTCTCTCTCTCTCTTTCATTCTCTCTCTCTCTCTCTCTCTCTCTCTCTCTTTCATCCTCTCTATCTCTCTCTTGCTCTCTTACGCATCTTCTCAATCTCTTGGTCTCTCCCTCTATCTCCCGCTTTCTCTCACCTTCTCTCTCTCTCTCTCTCTCTCTCTCTCTTTCTCTCTCCTTCTCTCTCTCTCTTTCTGAACACGCAGGTTGTTCCTGGAGGGCATTAGATGTGAGGGAACACATTATCCCTGAGCAGCGCTGCAGACGACTCGCTGAATGTTCGGAGTCCGCTGTCATTTTTAGCTCTGCCTAAAGTGAGCTGTAACCCTTCTAGAATGTAGCTTTGCTTTGCCGACTCATGGAAGGACGGAAAGCTGCTTGTGTTCGGGGGGCAGATGCGCACCGGCGGGGCACACGGTTTGCTGCAGCTCTGATCCTGCGTGCTGTGCTGTTCTTCTGCAGAGGTCACGGAGGTCATTTCCTTTAGTCAGAGCGGCGGCTGCAGTTCTATAGATGGATGAATAAGTTTTAATTCTTTTTGAATTTTTGCCTCATCTAGAGTTTGTGTTTTTACAGTGCAAAACGAATCCACAGCTAAAATAACAAGATTAAGGAAGGAAAGATGAAGTCATTCTGTCCGAACCCCTCCTGTCCTCCATCTCTGGCGTAGTGTAGGGGTCGGCGTCGAGCCCTTGCCTGTGTGCATCTGTCCGCTCTGTCACAAAATGCGTGACATCACTCCACCGAGTTCAGAATCTTCAATGATTTTTTTTTTTTAACTAACATTTTGTCATTTCTCACCCACAAGTATTTTCCAGCATGTTCCTTTCATTTAAAATCTGTGCGGATTTTGCTTTTCTTTATTGGCTAATATTTGAAACTCGATGATAATCTGTTTGTTGGCGTTTGACTGGGCCGCAGGTGATATTTGGGCTCCGCTGTCAGGCCGTAGTCCACGCATTTCCTGATCCATCAGCCTGCTGTGATTGTCGGGGTTGATCAGTTTCTCTAAACCAGGAGAGACTGGTGTCTTTAGCCCTTGTCATGGATGTTATTCAGGAGCAGTTTTCTAAAATCTGTGCCAGTCATGGCCTGATAACTAAAGGGTTTGTTTCGGAGACCTAAAATTTCTAAAATGAAGATTTTGTTCTCTGCCTAATTGTCTCATTTTTGATTTCTTATGTTTGTGTCTGTGGAGGAACCCTATTTTTGCATCTTAATTGACTCGTCTCTGATGGTTGAAGCTCCCATAAAACCCTTAGATCGTTTCTCCAATGAGAGCAGTTTTTCTGTCATAACAATCAGTATTTCTGTGATTGTGTAGAGGAGAGCACTGCTGCGATACTGTGCATCCTGTATTATTTAATGTCTTTAAACCCCATTTATAATGCAGTTATTTCTTACCTGGGTCTGATTTATTATTTTTTTTTCACCACGACAGGGAACGGGGAGAATTCAGCTCTCGATTGTCATTGTTCTGCCCCCCCAACCATCCCCCGTCAGCCCTGTATCTATACTGAATACCCGTCTGTCACATGACCCTTTCCAGTGGCCTATTTTGAGCGCCTGCTCTCACAGAGGGTGGTGTGTGGCGTGGGCATGTAGCCATTAGCTGTTATTCATTCCATACGTCACCGAGGGCCGGAAAACTGCCAGAAGAATCAAAACTGCCTTTAAAGGCGCAAGTCAGGCAGTGAACCGAAAGTAACACGGTTTAGTTTGAAGTCTGTCACCTCCGTTAAAAGTCTTGTATATGGCCTAGGAGTGGATCGGTCCTGGCTGTTTTTGGAGACAAAGTTGTTCAGAGCCGTTACTATGTTTTCCCGACAGCACTGTTGGCTTGTGGTGATCATCAGCGACTACTCACCTGCCTTTTTATTTATTCATGCATTCATTCTTACTCTGTGGTTATGGAGTCCCCCCTCTGGGGCAGGATCTGTTGTACCAGGGCTGGCTCAGGTGGTGTGCTTATGTCAGGGGGGGTTTCCGGAACAACACATTGACGTTTCAATTTTAAAATGGCATTTTTATCTTTGGCCAGGAGTGATATAGCCTTCAGCTGACTGGGGGAGGGGGGTGCTGGGTTCAGGCAGAAGTGGAATTGGGGGGGGGGGGGGGATCATATGTGAGCTCTTATCTTCAGAGGCTTTGCTGCTTCAGGAAGTGCGTTAGGTGAGAGTTCTGTCTCACTCCCCACCCCACCCCCCCAAGTGCTCTAAAAATAACCCAGCGCTTGGAGCCTCATGGTACACTATACACTCACCCATCTCTCCATTGCACCTGTGTGTGTGTGTGTGTGTGTGTGTGTGAGAGACCCTGTGTGTGCCAGTGTTTGCACAGTGCGCCTGTTTACACCTGGGAACGCTGAATGGCAATTGGCGGTCCTCTGCATTCCGCACGATCCGGATGTATTTGGACTGTGGTCCCTGTGGCGTTGCATCCAAGGTTATCGTGTTTGAAAACGATGAATATGAGGTTAGAGCAGTGCATGCTGGGTGATTTCATGTCATATCGCCTGGGCCTCACGCCCAACATCAGTGATGTTGCAGAAACTTTATCAGACCGTGCACCCTAATGAAACGAACATTCCTCAAATTTTATTCCTAAAAATGTTTATTGGGTTTTACGTAATGGTGAATTAATATGGCCATTTTAACAGCAGATGTTTATCCCGCTCTCAATAACTTTAAAATTATGACTCCGATTTGGACCAGCTTCGGCAGAGTTACTGATTAAGCAGCGAGGAATCTGAAACGACACCCGACCCTCAGAACCCACTATTTCAGTATGTTACTAAACTGCAGGCAATATGATATAACATAAAATATACTAATTTAAAATACCTTATAATATAATATGATTCTCCTGATAGAAAAAAATTTTTTGGCAGACTTGGCTCAACTAAATGATCATTTATGACACCAATAAACATTTCAGAAAACTCTTCTGGACATCGTCTGATGGAGTGTCAGCCGCTTGTGAGATAATGGTTGTCTAAACGTCATTTCCACAGGTGACTCGATGCAGAAAAGCCCTGCTAGCTTTTACACGTGGCTGTTTGCATTCACTGTACGGACTGCACAATGCATGATGAAGCTTTTCTGTTGGCTCAATGCTGTTACGTCACTGTTTTTGGGGGAGTCACAACCAGTGATGTACTACATGTGCTGCCGCCTGCGTTGGGTAACAGATAGTCTTCTGCTTCTAAATTAGAGGTTGGTGGGTATGGTCCCAAGAGGCGTCATTCTTTTTTTTATTTTTTTATTCCTCAGCGCTTGTGCTAAGACTGAGTGCAGTATATTAGCGCTTTTCAAACCTGTTCCTGGTGCTGCGCCAGTCTGTCTGCTCACATATCAACTCACATTTAACTCACACATGATGAGTAAATGTAGCGGAACACAGTCTGTTGAAAGAGGTGGGCTGTCTTATGGCTGCAGTACAAACCTGCTGGGCGGTAAATCACTGGGAATGAGATCAGACTTACTGCCGTAAACCTTACATACACAGACTGTACTGTATACATGAGTCTGTCCCCTTGGCAGAGGATGCAATGCTGTGTTTAAAATGTAGGAAGTTTGGATCTGGTCTGTATGTTGCACCGCTGTAACAGTAACAGGCTGATAATCCATATCCAGCGAACTGACCTCAGGATGGGCTCTGGACTCATAATGATCTCTCAGTGACACGCGAGCCCGGGGCGATGTGATCGGGTCGTTCATGAGGTCAAAATCCTCCCCCCAAAAAAGTCTGTCCCTGTTTACTTCCTTTAGGACAGACTCTTCCGTTATGCTCTCTGGTTTGTCAATACCACAGGACATGGTGTTCGCGATTTTCGCCATGGGAACACGTCCTCTTGTAGGACTCTGACCGACCAGAGCGATCTGTGAGATTCATCCAGGAAAAGGCTTCCTCTTTGGTTCAGGTTAAGACCACTGAAGTCACATTTCAGAATTTTCTCCCTGGAAAAATGATCTTTGTGGACTTAAGTTTTTTGTTTTCAGGAAACGTTCAGGCGAGTGTCTCTGCTGGTGTCATTCGTGTATATTATGAAAATTTTGACCCTTCGCTGAAGTCGCAATGCAGAGTTTGTGACTATGAATAGAATACGAAATAAAATAGAGCAGCGTTCTCTGGGGGTTCGGGTTCTGAGTTCAGACCAGGGCTCCGTATGTTTGTTCTGACTTTTCACTCCGTTTTCTGTTGTCCGGAGTAACTCTCTCCAGTCTGAGCTGGGAGAAGGAAAATGTTGTGATTTTTAACCATTTAAAGTGTGGCATTCTACATTAAAAAATGTTTTTTTTTTATTAGACAACATGTAAAAGGTGATCTTTTGGGCTTGCACAGTTCCTAACCCTGACAATTCAATTTTCTGTGCAGTTAATCAGTCGTGGTGCTCTTATACCTCTGCCTGAGACCAGGTCGATTGTGAAATGCTGAAAACTTTGCGTTGCATAAAAAAGGGCATTAATTGATGGATGTCCCCTCCCTCTCAGAGGTGAGGTGCATCACCTGAAACAGCTTCAAAAATCACCACACTCTACACCCATCGCACCCTCTGCTCAAGGTCATGTGCCAAACTCCAGCCTCCGGGGCCCTGCGGCCATTACTCATCCTGACGAAGCTTCGGCCCTGTGGGATCTGCTCTGTGTTTCAGATGAAAGGTCAGGGTTTGGCTCTCCGAGCGACTCAAAGCGTTTCCTCTCAAACTTTTTACTACTGAAGTTTTTTGAAGGGTTAATGTTTTAATTCACGGAAAGAGGGCCAGAGATCTCGTAATTCCTCTTTAGTAAGTGAAAACGGGTAATTTGTGGGGTGTAATTGTATGATAAAAACACCATTAGTATAAACTCTAAGGCTTATTCTCCAAACCTGCTGCCTGGTAGTAATTATCCCAAAATGGAAGGTGGTTTAGCTTTGAGGAAACTGGCTGAGCTGATGCAAGGTGAGAGGATTCCTGCTGTCTGACTGTGCTGGATGTTAACCTGCATTCTTTTTTGTGAATTTTGGCTGGCATTCTGGGCCACTGTGAGGGAGGTTTCGGGACCATTCCTGAGACTCTGACCGACACTGAATCCCTGGGCGGGAGGTGGGATCCAGTGTAAGTTGTATTGCTTTTGCCCAGAATTCCTGCTCGGGTATTTAGGAGACTGGAATGGAGCTGCGCTGCTCTGTGCTCATGACTGTCTGGTCAAAACTCTGACCGCCGCCGTTACGCTAGAAAGCCTGTGTTGAGCTCTGGGGATAAACTGATCCAAGTGACGTGAGTTAGGGCTGATTTCAGTTAGGCCTGTGAGTATAGTGAGACTGGGGGAGTGTTCCCTGTTACACTTCTGTGTGAGTGTGAGTGTTAGTGTGTGTTTTAGTGTGTGTGTGTGTGTGTGTGTGTGTGTGTGTGTGTGTGTGTGTTCGCTCGCTCGCTCGCTCGCTCGCTGTTGTTCACGTCCTCCTCGCTCCCTTGAGTTTAGCCGAAGACGTCACTGATTTACTCTGCCCAGATTTACTGATTTTTCTCATGGCTGCTGTGAGCTTCCTCTAATGAGAGTACACCGTAGGCGAGAGAGGAAAAAAACATTTCTAAGTGCGTCTCAGATGTCATTGGACTGTCCCACAAATCAAATGCGCTCTAAAACCATACTCGTTTTTCTCCCAAAAATTACCACAGTGGTTACAGAGATGTTTTTAATTTACGTTGGTTGCACTGTTCAAAATCTCGACAGTTAAGCCTTTTAAAGCGTTATTCCTGGGGCTGTATGACCGCATAGTCTGGATTTTTGGGCACACGCATTACTTGAAAATTGTATGCAATCATATATGATCCCTTGGTTTATTTTCAATATCTTGCACGAATTTAGTAATTGGCTGTGTTTATATTGCTCTGGGCTTTGTGTGTTTTGAGACCATGGAGAGCTGTAACATTGAGAAGTTGTGTTACTCATCACAGTGAGTGAGATTTGTCTTGAAGCCGAACATTCTAGAGTGGGCTTGACTAGCTTTCGTCTAACTGGTCATTTTCTTTTTTTGGCCTGAAGATGGGGCTAGAGCTGAGGTTTGCCTGTTTGTTTCATTTTTTGAATGTCTCCACTAGATGGCACTGAAGCCTTGTTCTGGTTTCATCTTGTCTTTGGCGCAGTAGAGTATACTAATATCTAGGAAATTGTTAACATTGTTTGAATCCTACAAGATGTATACGACGTGCAGAGTTTGTACTTATCTGCGATGGGGATGAATTGCATGATTGGCATCAGATAGGGTTTGAATAGATATCTATGAAGGGCGTTTTAACCCTTTTTAGAGCGCTGAATAAATTTTCAAGGATGTAAAATGTCATTATCCTGAGCTGTTGAAAATCTGTCATGTTACAACTTGTTTAAAAAAGCTCCCCTGCGGGAACTCTTTTAAACAAGTTGTTACGTGATAGATTTTCAACAGCATCTCATTCTGATTTTGATATCTTGCATCATTGGGCAACTGTCATTGCCTACAGTTTTAAGAGCCAGTTTTTCTCAGAATGAGGCAATAAAGCAAAGTGGGTGATGTCACCCCCTCAGATGGCAACAAAACTTTTTGTGGGGGTAGATGTGTAGTTAAAACTGACAGAAATTACATTTTTTTCTCTCTGAAACCTTTTGGAAAAAAATTTACGGGCCTATGAAGGAAAGGGGTCCCGAGGGCCAAAATCCCCAAAAACTGTGTGATTTTATGGTATATGAATGTATTGGGTAGTGTCTTTCAAAAAACATCAATGTTTTAGAGGCTGAATCAGGGCTGAACGAAAGGCCTTTTGCATCATTAACCCCAGCTGTGCCATCTAGTGGCCAGTTGAAGATCAGACCTAACAATACAGTACCGAGCGGCTATAATCTGCCATGAATGTTTCGGCTCACAAAGGGTTAATGGGACAATAAACCTTCCTGATATTATTATTATTATAGAAATTAGAGATATAGATGAACGTAATAAAAATAGTTTAATTTCATTCCATGGTGGGCGCACTGAGTTATGGCCTGATGAAAATGTGCCAAAATGGCATTTTCACCACAAAAAGTGCCCCCTATACAAAAGCGCCCAAAATAACCCACCGCCATTAATGCATATTTGGAAAGGAAAGGTCCCCAGGTGTCCAAATATGCAGGAATGAGCTAGGCTTAATTAGGGCGCAAGTCGTTGGAGGTCCCCAAATGCAGCCAAAAAATTGAAAAGTGATTATTGAAGCACCACCTATTGGTAGCGCTATCATTGACCCTCTAAATTATCGATGTTTTTTGAAAGGCACTACCCAATACATTCATATACACGGAAATCACGGAGGCTGAATGAGGGCGCACGGAGATGATCAAAGTCAAATACCCATTTTTTCAGATTTTTGCTGTTTTGGCCTTCCGGACCCTTACCCAAAAAAGGGCCATAATTTTTTTCCAGAGGGGTTACAGAGATTTAAAAAAATGTGATTTCTGTCAGTTTTGGCAATATATCTACCCCCACAAAAAAATTGATAGGAATCGGAGGGGGTGATGTATCACGCCCTGTCTCATTCTTAGAAAAATTGGCTTTTAAGGGTTAATCGTTTTAACTGTATTCGGACCCTGGAAGGCGGGTTCGTTTATGGTTACATGCTGGCGATGCTCTGCAGCTCTCGACAGAGTCTCAGGTTTGGTTAAGTGTTCTGCTTTCGGTTAATGATTTTGTCATGAGGGTTCTGTGTGCTGCCCAGTACGCTCATGCACTGGGTTAAATGGTTAATCCTCGCTGTGGATACACAGTCTTCATGCCAGACGATGGTGATGGCCAATGCTGTTCATGGTGATCTTCCCAAATGATTCATGGGGTCGTGTACAGCAGTGTCCCCAACCCTCTCCTGGAGCCCCACCTGTCCTGCATGCTTTAGATCTCTCCCTGCTCCAGCACAGGTGATTCACATGATCAGCTCGTTAATCCCCCCCTAAAGCTGACTGATGACTGTCTGATCATGTGAATCACCTGTGCTGGAGCAGCGAGAGATCTAAAACATGCAGGACAGGTGGGGCTCCAGGAGAGGGTTGGGGACACTGGGGTACAGATGCTGCAGGATGGTTCTTGTCCAGGATTAGGGTATGTTACGGATGCCCTGGGGAACGGGGAATGGATTTTTGGGGGCGAATCTTGTTTGTAGGATTTACTGAACTGGGCAGGACTCTAATGATGGATGATCTATAATGTCCTCTCTCTCTCTCGCTCTCTCTGCAGCCGCTGGGTTTGGCGAGCTGAAGCTGATGAGTAGGCGTGTTCTCTGAAAGGTCGTCAGGATGACATCAGTTGCCGCGGACTATGATCACATGGAGATCCAGCAGCAGTACACCGAGGTCAACAACCGCTGGGACGCCGATGAGTGGGACAATGAAAACAGCTCGGCGCGGCTGTTCGAACGCTCGCGCATCAAGGCTCTCGCAGGTGAGAACCCGGATGAGACTGGCAGGGTCACTACAGTGGAACCCATTATAGCTGTGTCCAGCCCTGGTCCTGGAGATCCACCATCATTTGGGTTTTTATTATCCCCCGCCAACACGAAGTTGGAGGGGGATATAGGTTTGACCTCCGTCCGTCCGTCTTAGATAAAGGGGACAGCTTTACTCAGAAGCTACTACAGATACCGTAACCAAATTTGGTGTGTAGCTTCAGACCATAAAGGCCTTGATTGAGTTTGAAAATAAGAAGCACACGATTGGTGGGGGATGTTGTAGACCATGTCGACTTGTTTCAATCTGTAATTTGTCGCTCCTGGCTCTGCTGATTAGGACCTCAAAGAAAATATCGAGCTGGAGAACGAGATGGGCTTTGTTTGGTTTGGTGAGAAGCTACAGAAAGGCAGATCTTCTGGAACAGGGCTGGTGGCCTCTGGCTGGTTGGCTTCAGGTCTCATGAAATGACCCTCTGAAGATCACTCTTGAAGCTGGGAGCTTTGGCTTGTTAATTGAAATTTGACAAAGTGAATATTTTTGCCTTTTCTTCAGTAAAGCCTGATCATCCAAGTCTAAAGTCGTAGTTTTCTTAAACTGTTGGCTGAATAGTCTTAGTGTCACTAGGCCAAGTGGGAACCATTGTCTGTCAAATTTCTTGTGCACGACTTTGTTCTAAAACATTGTTGTGGTTGGGTGGTTGGCTGACCGATCTGTTAGTTGAGTATTTGGGTTATTGGTTGGTTATTTGGGGTAGTATGTTGACCGGTTCATAATGACCTTTCCTTCCTTGCTTTGGCTCTTCTCACAGCAGCCTGTGGCTTTAAACCGACATGTGTGGTGAAGGGCTGAGAATTTTACAGGATTAACTTCAAAACAGCTAATCAGGCTACGTGTTGTTTAGCTGCGTACACAAACCCTGAGGTCCCCTGCCGCTGAGCATGTGCGCGCAGTCGCATGATTCGCTTGGCCAGGCGAAGGAGGTGGGGCTGTGGGTCATGAGGACTGGTGTGCGTTTGGAGTCACGGAACAGGGAAGATTTACTGGGAGACGGAACGGATGTGGATGAGCGATCATTTGTTGGAGGGAAAACGTGGACTTGAGCCAGAGCAGACCGTCGTATCTCTCCTGGAGGAGTGGGGGGGTTTAAACACTTTCCAGACATTCCCCAGTTTTTCACTTTTCTTTAAAATATGATCGTCCCAAACCCTCCATTTCAGCAAGGGCTCCGAGCTGCACGCGGTGAAACATCAGACTTTTTGCTGCTTTAGCGGAGAAATGCCTGTGCATTTCCTGCAGACCTTTACGTTTAACCGTTGAGTAAATACATCTTTTCAGGGCAGCTTTGCATATCTTTGTGCCCCATATGAGTACCTTTCCTGCTCTACGCACGCTGAAGCAATTCGGTTTCGGTAATCGATAGGAGGGCCCCTGCTCTGCCTTCAGCAGACCGGGCGACTCAACGGTTTCTGTACAATAAGCTGACTGTGTTTGGTCACGCTCGAAACTCGGGACCGCGAGCGGGGCTGAGTCACTAATGACCATGTGAACACGCCGTTCTCACTGCGTGACGGCAATTTGTGAATGTGTGGCTCCAATTCCATCTCCTGCACTGTGGAGAATTTGTGCCGTTAGCCCGCAGTGAATGTAGCGCCATTTTGTGAACTCGACTTCTCATATATGTAGCATTGGAGCATCATGTATTATAGCTTTGCTCGACTTCTTCTGGTTTGGATCTCCTGTAAGCTCATGGGGAAACTTTTTTGGTTGCCAGTAAGAACACAATAAGTGAAAGTACGTTTGAATTCAATTTCAGTTGGACCTGCAGCTCCAACATCAGGAAATGAATCATCAAAGATGAGTCAACACTGACCGTACATTTCTTGCTCGTCGTTATCTCTGCAGGTTTGCAGAAGAACTTAGCCGGACATCATTTGTCCCGCCTTACCCTTATTGTGCATCAGGAAATCTCGTAATGATATGAATCTTTCGTTGCCAAGCAGTCAGCCTGATTTCTGTACAGTTTGCATGCCGCCGTAAAGAAGTCTTGTGCAAGATTTCGCCACACTTACCGCCTCGGCTGTTGGTCTAGTCATTGGGATTGTGTCACCTTCTCTTTCTGCATACTGTGTGGCAGTTATTCTGTAGACTTAACTCAATTCTTTATAGTTCCTATGAAAGTGTAGGAAGCCAGCGTTTGGGTTTGAATTTATTGAATGGATCATGGCTCACTGCGCCCAGCTGGTTTACATGTGGAATCAGTTTTTCGGAACATCAGAAGCCGACTAAACCTCAGAAACTGTGCTGTCTGCAATTTTTGGGCCATAATTTTCTCATAGTAAAATGGAGTTGATATTTAAAAATTTCTATTGTGTGAAAGCAAAGGTATGAAAAGCATCCTTTAATGGAAGATGATCGTCAGGAAGTGACTGGTTTGATTGCAAATCAAAAACTCTGGAACACTGGGAGAAATATGGATTTCACGAGTATTAATATTTTTTCTCAGGCGGTGTTTTGTACTGAATTTACAATAGTTACTCCTTGGAGTACATGTCCCAACCTGTTTATATAATGGTCCATGAAGGTGAAGTGTGTATTTCAAAAATTATGTTAAATATGAGCACCCAGTGAATTATAAGTATCTTTGACTGAAGAGACTCCATAGAGATGTATGTATTCTGTGTGCGTATATTATACAGCCCACACTGCTAATATAATTCATTTAGGATCTGGATTTTGCTTCCATGCAGATGCCAGTTTTCCATAACTCCAGAAGTGCATATTGCTTCAGTCCGACCTCTTAATATTATATGGTGTGAATAACGACGTGTGGACGGCCAACGACCTGATGGATTATTGGCTCTGCATGGTCATGTGCAGGGTACATTAATTTACATAAACATCTCTTCTACAGCTCTGTACGGGCCCAGCTGATTGGCTGATGGACCAAAGAACTCGAAATGGGATTTTCAGAACACGCAACTGTCCTGTAGAAAAGACATTAGCCCTGAAATTTCATTTAAAGTAAGCCCTCTGAACATTGGTGTCTGTCTAATTAATACAGGGTTTTTTATAGCAGTGGAGAGTTAGATACCGACTCATGTTTGAGAATATTGGTTTGGTTGTAACAATATATTGGCGCCTTATTGAACCTTATTGACATACGTTGGTGAGTGAGTGTGTGGTTAAACTGAAATAGGTGGATGATTGGGAGGGCGGACAGACAAACAGGCAGGCAGGCAGATGGATGGATGGATGGATGGAGAGAGAGGTGGGTGAATGAGTGGGTGAGTGAGTTGATTGTTGAGTGAGTAAGTAGATGTATGGCTGCGTGAGTAGGTAGGTAGGTAGATAGATGGATCGATGGGTAGATAGGTAGATGGGTAGATAGATAGATAGATAGATACTGGCTTTATCATGGCTATTCCTGTTCGGTGTTGCCTTTGCTGTAAATATATAATCACATCCGGACTCACACCCATCATAATTGCCATCGTTGGTGCAGTCGGTCGCAGAGTAATGTTTTTCGCTTGCGTCATCCTGACTGTATCACGGACTCCCTCCATTATGCCAGTAATGTAGGCTCTCTCCACCTGCAGACCGACTCAGAGTAGCTGCTCTTACCGTAATCCGAGATCTTGTGCTGTTTTGGTCTCGATTACCTTGATACCCAAGGAAAGCCAACATGGTCTCCCAGGGGACTGCTTATCCGCTGTCAGGGTCTGATCTGGGGGGCGGGGTTTAGAGATGGCTCTGTGGACCGCTGCACTGAATTGTGGGAAAGGCCGAGTAGTGAGGGCTCTGGCCCTATTGGGGGAGCAGAACTGACTCCACAGAAACGGTTTCCCTGGAGTTTCTGAAAGTAGCACAAATACGCAGCCTCTCACATGATTGTGTTTTCCTGCATTCCTGAGCACTGCAGCCCCCCCCCAGGCTCTGATTGGTCATGTGATGAGGAAGTGTGTTGGGGGGGGGAATGTGGTTTGATGCGGTTACTGAAACTCAGCAGTACCGTTACGGTTACGGATTCGGTTACGTTTGTTATTGGAGCAGTTTATAGGTTATAAGTATAGAGAAACCAAATGGTTTCATTGAGTGTAGCGTATGTATTTAGTTTATTTATGACTACAATGCAGTATATGCATGTAGCTAGTGTACTTATTTAGAGTGCAATCTGTCAGTTTAAAAGTACAGTTTAACATGTTTAATGTCTCAGTTATGAATAAAGTGTACTAGTGTGATTGAGTTCAGAGTGTACCAGAGTATCTCCGTGTTCAGTTTAGTCTTATTTAAACTGCAGTTTTGCGTATCGTATGCAGATTCTCCACAGGATGTGAGACTCTTAGAGCCTCTGGGCTGTGGAATATATAAATTCCCCACATTACAATGAATCCCAGGAGGTCCTGAGTGAAACAGGCCAAAAGTCAATATTATCCATGTTCCTCAGCAGTCTCGGCGCTTCGTTTTACGGCTCGGTGACTGCGAGCAGCTGTTTTCCTTCGGCGAAGTGTACTCTTGCCTGCCAGATGTGAATTTCCCTGGCAAACCTACCAAACCTTTATCGTTTTCCCTGCTATCTTTGTTTATTGAAGATTCGTGACTGAAGTGTCCGGAAAAACCTTCAGTCGTTAGCTGTGGCTCAGTAGTGAAAAATTTCAGTCTTCGAGATGAGGAGGGTTTCTGTTCAGCGAGGGAAGTGAGGCCTGTTGTTTTTTTTATTGAACGTATATATTGGGACGATGGTGCACTTGGGCTCTAGAGCTGCGGTTGTTCTGGCAGAATCAGCTGAATGAAGGCTGGGTTTGTCAAATATTCATGGTACTTGGGCCAGCTAGTGTTCCACTTCGGAAATGTAAACCTTTGAATTATTAAAATTCCCTTAAACTTTGCTACAGGGAATCCACGTCCTAATTATATTGAACACAAATTTGGGAATTTCTATTAAACACGGCCCGTCCAAAAAAAGTGGCCATTTGGATTTAAATAAGCAAATACTCCTGAGCCTATGATTCAATCATTATTTCAGTTTTAAATATGTTCCAGCTGGTAGTAATTCTTTTAATCCTGACTGATTCAGTGCCTCACTTCTCATTTCTCAAACAACCATGTCGGAAGAGTGGAGCCCTTTGGGTTCCCTCGGCCCAGCTTGTGGTAAAAGAGGGAAATCCAGTGTCTGAAAGTGTCAGTCCTCCCTGGTGTTTTGTTTTTGCTCCTGAATTTGCCGATTTGCTCTGTTTCTCAGCAGCGGATGGAATGTGTACGATCAGCTCGTCACCGAAGGAAACACTGGGCTGGATTTTTACTCTCCGGCCCCTGCAGTGTCGATCTCTGGTCCTGTCAGGCCCCGGCCTCTCCCTGCGCTCGCGGGTAGGGGCAGGGGCAGGGTTTAGCATTGTTGTGGCAGCTGGATTCCGACTTGGTCGAGATCATGCTCCAGACTGAGACGGGGCTCCGAGTTTACGGTGCATCTGTGGATTTTCACGTTCCTGTTCCATCGCTGTGGGTCTGTGTGACGGGGCCTCGCCTCGGGACAGTGTGGTGGTCACATGCGGTGAGACTTTTCATGAGGTGCTGCCCGTCAAACAGAATCGGGTCGTGAGATATTTTGGATAAAGACGGGTCAGGTAATTGAACCCCCCCCCAAATTGTGTGTTTGGCCCGTGTCCTCTCATGACCCTCCTCTCTCGCCCCTACGGCATTTCGGTTGCCATGGAAATGGCAGTGGAATGCCATGCGCACAGCTGGTGAAAAGCCCGTTTCATTG
>CM056591.1:1825000-1872500 GCA_029721435.1 Gymnothorax reevesii
GTCGAGTCGGGCCTGAACACTCCTCAACCTTGAAGGCGTACAGAGTGTATGGAGGTTTCTTGTCATTTTGAATGCAGTGTTCGCCAGCATTTATAATGTAATGTCCTGTTACAGGCTGGACCTCTCAGTACTGGGGGGCCTCTGTGTGCAGGATTCTGTCGGATTTCCACACGAGTATCAATGCGAGTCACTGACTGACTGGTGAATCCGCACACCCTGTTTTAACAGGTTTTGATTTCCTGCAGGTTGACAGGGGTTGAGTAAACACGACAGACACTGCAGGCCAGGAGTCATCTGTCTGTCACACACTTGTTGGGAAACTGAAGAGAGTATTTATAAGTTTTTTGGGACAAAATTTGTCTGTCTGCTCTTTTTTTTCCATTTCAAAAACTTGTGTCGTCCTGTTTTTTGTGTCGTCAAGTTGTTCCAGCATTTTAGTCTCAAATACTCTGCATATACAAATTTGATCCAGAAAACGCAGTACACTGTGAATGTCACATGGCAAAGGGACTGTGTGTGGTTCTGCCAGCGTTTGGTCACACGCAACACCTCTCCGCTGTGTGTCTGTGGTGCTCATATTACATGGCATTAATTTTAAAGATGCGTCTACAGAATTAGTTCCATTGTGGAAGAACTTGAGCTTTCGAATGTGGTAGTGAGCTACTGCTAGCTTTAGCTGGCAAGTTTTCCTAACTAACAAATACAAAAGAACATTCAGAAACCATCAAAGCAATAAACTCACAATTCAGAATCACATAGTGAATATATGCAGGTTATTTCTTGGCAAGACCTGAGCAGGAAAATATAAGAGAATAAAAATATGCGGGGATGTAAAATGGCGGGTTTTCCTGAGTCAGCATTTCTGCCTGTGAGGAGCCCCCCTCACTCACCGGCTCGCGAAAAATCGCCAGATCTGCTGAGGAACAGCCCAGAGTGGAGGTGTGTGTGTGTGTGTGTGTGTGTGTGTGTGTGTGTGTGTGTGTGTGTGTGTGTGTGTGTGTGTGTGTGTGTGTGTGTGTGTGTGTGTGTGTGTGTGTGTGTGTGAGAGAAAACTGTCTCCATTTCTCGCCTCTCTGTGTCATTGTGTCCCACATCCCCCTGAATAATTTAAACACTGCGCTCAGTCTCTCTCTCTCTCTCTCTCTCTCTCTCTCTCTCTGCGATGCACCAGCTCCCCGTTGAGGCCACACCCTTCCCCCCCCTCAGATGGTTCACACTCTGTAAAGTTGTACTTCAGTGATGAAAAGCAAGTTGAACACTTTATGTCACAATTCTACCAGGGACACTGGCATCATGATAATTTAATCATGATAATTTTGTTTTTCATAATCTTCCTGTTATCTTAACAACTTCTGTACATCATTATTATTTAATAATGTTATTCATAAATTATTTAATTTGCTTTAATCATGTTTGTGGTGCTCGTGTCACTCCGAGTTGTGTAGAATTAAAGATAAAAATATACAGAAGTCAGAACATTGACAAAATTAGAGCTGATTAAAGGGTTTGTAATTGTTTAGCAGATATTGGGGTACAGAGGTGGTCCTGACGGTCGTGCCGGGGGGGTGTGGAGGATATCAGGGGTTGGAGTGTGTAGTGCCGCCTGCTCTGGGTCGACACACTTCCTCTCGACGGTAACGCGAGACGTCTCGGTCACAGGGAGCTCGCCGCACCACGATTGTAATTCCAGCAGCTTTGTTCCACCATTCAAAATCCAGCGCATTTTTGCCTGCGCCTACACTCTGTCTTAAAGGAGCTCCCGCCGCCAAAGGGGGGGGTTCTGCTCGCAGCCCCAGCGCAGGATCCCGATTTTAAACAGGAAATTACTCACACGTACTCGAGCGACAGCACAGACCCCGACGCTAAAATCCATTGTTTTCCTTTGCCGTCAAATGAAGCAGCATTCCTCAGTAACACGGAACGTCCTGCTCAGACCACCCCCCGGCTCTCTGGAGACTTGGTACGGCCCGCCTCCTTCTCCTCTCCTTTCAATCCCCCCACATGCTTATGTTAATGAGGTGGTGACATCAGCGCTGGATACATGGCTGCTGATTGGCTGCTGGTTAAATTACAGTGTGGTTCCCCGCCCCTCCTCCTGAGAGGTCTGTGAGTAAGGTGTGCAGTGTGTGTTACCCCTCTGTGGAGTGCAGGAGGGCAGGTTCTGCCGCGTCTCTCTCACTCTCTCTCTCTCTCTCTCTCGCTCTCTCTCTCCTGTGGCAGCCCCAGTGCTCAGAAAGGGCTGCTCTCTCTCTCTCTCTCTCTCTCTTTTTTGTCAGTGCAGACGGATTTGCCCGTAACTGTGCTTGTGTGAGACGCAGCATTTTTTGTGTCCCTCCGCGGGGGGGTCTCTGGTCAGGGCTGGAACGGGACGGGGGGGGAGTTGGGGTGGGGGGGGGCCGCCGGTTTGAATGTGGAGGAACAATCAGAAGAGCAAGCAGTGGTGCTGTGGTGGAACCTGCCGGATTTTTTGAGACTGAAGACCCCTGAACTGCTCTCGCCCCGGTTCCCTCCATTTTTGTTGGGAACCTTTCTCCCCTCGAGGAGCCGCCAAGATCCCTTAGACTCCCCACCCGCCCACCTCCTCCAGTACCCATCCGGTTATTTCTTTTGCTGCATTAAAAAGAAAAAATAATTTGCGGGGGTTGCCTGGAGACCTGACCCCCCCCGTCTGGGCGTCCCGCACCATGGAGCTCCAGCGAGCCTGCAGTGTTCCGGGACCCCTGACTCCCTCCCGGAGCCCCTGCTCCAGCCCCCTCCCGTCCCCCGGCCCCGGATACTCCAGCCAGGCTGCCTTCAATTACAACCAGCTGGAGGGACGCTTTAAGCAGCTCCAAGGTAAGAGGAAGGCTTTTGTTTGGGCGCGTTGCTATGCAGGAGGAGCCCCGACTCTGCGCTGTAAAGCGCCGCTGGACTGGAGCGCTGAGGAGGCGACTTCCTGTTCGGGGGCAGCAAGCCTCACTCTGTGGTTTTGTGTGTTTCTTTTGTAATATTTTCTTACTGAGAGATTGAGACCTACTATCTTAAGAGTTGGAGTGCAGTGTGTGTTCGGAGCAGCAGTGCGATCAGCTCGTCTGAGCGGCTCTTGAAATATTGATGAAGCGTTACGCAGTGATGAACTCAGAATTGGGGTGATTTTTTTCTGTTTTTGAGTGGGGGTGGTGCTGTTGTGTTTGTCGTGAAGAAGAGGGGTGAAAGTGGTTTTTAGAAAGGAGACGAGACGTCAGACAGACCTGTCCCAGGCTCTGAGACCCCCCACCCATCTAAACCCCTCCCCGAATCTCACGGAGCGCGAGGCTCCTGATTGGTCAGTCTCACACAACAATAGCTGCTGAAGGTTGTTGCGCGTGGGAGGGGCAGTTTATCCAAGGTGCCGTGCGTTTTCGGACACGCTGTCATTGCTTTGTGTTTTCCTCTGTCTCTGGGTCGGCCGACCGAGTCTGAAACGGTGGGGACGGTGTCCGAGGGGGGCGTACGGTCAAGCCCCTGTCCTCTGGTCGCCTCGGCGCTGCGGTATTCTCCGGGAGGTTGAATTTGGCGGGGGATGGTGGTGTCTGAGAATTTATGTTCCTCCCTCTCACCCAAACCCAGTTTATAGCTGCACCGGCAGCCCCCGCGAACCCCAAATTCCTCTTCTCAGAAAATGACGCCCCAACGTGCTTCAGCCTGGTAAAGTTGCATCAGCGAAGAGTAGTGTATCATGTGTGGGGTTATGCTCGCTTTGCACTGAAGCTGCTTTGTGATTCGTGCTCTGTTCTGTCTTTTGTTTGGCGGTAATTTGCCGCGATGTGCACTGGGACCGAACCACAGAACATGAACGTAGCGCCGGCGGTGTGTCTGGACGAGCCACAGACCGAGGCTGAGCAGGGGGCCCGTATGACAGATGGGCTGGATTGGGGGGAAAAGTGTGTGTGTGTGTGTGTGTGTGTGTGTGTGTGTGTGTGTGTGTGGGACATGATCCAAAGGTGTACCCCCTGCCATTAATCAGAATCCTATGTGTGTGTCGGTTGGCATGGTAACCCCACGGATCTCAGATGAAATGAGCTGCTGGGGTTCATACCGCCAGCGCACCAGAGTCCTTATCGCCAAACCGCCAACTTGACAGCCTCCACGGTTTCTCCTGCTCTCTGCAAACTGCTGCTATCCTGTGAATTTTAGTTTTTTTTTTTTTTTTTTTTAGTATTTCATGTTTTATTTCTTTCTTGGAGGATGATCCAAGACATTTTGCTGTCTGTATGTATTAGACTGTGACTGAGTTTGAGAACTTTGGCTTTCTGTCGCTCCAGCATGGCGGATATGAGCTTAAATAGTGAAGACAGTTCATGTGCTGGTGTGAGATGGGGAGGCTCTCGGTGCTCCTGTTCAAACGCTTGCAGACCTCAGCTGTGTGTCACTCAGCTCCTCTCTTCAATTTGCACATCCCTGCGATTTCATTAGCGCCGCTCAGGGAGGAAGGGGTTACATGCTAAGGGCTGGAGACGTCGCTGTGATTGGTCCTCTCTGACCGAGGCCTGCTGTCAGGGGTCAGAGGGGCTGTTAGTCTCTGTCACACGACCCCCCCGCCCCATTGCAGACGGACCTCGCACCGACACAACAGATTCCTGCAGCTCAGAATGTGCAAATAAGAATTTCCCACCCCGCCGGTACAGGGGTTTCTAAACCCAGGCAGCGGTTTCATTAATAAACTGCGCAGTGAACCCTGCCCTGGATCCTAAAACGGCTCATTGCAGCATCACTGTGGGCTGTGAGCAGGTCTGGGGGGGAAGAGGTGTGTCTCTCTTGGGAATGATGCAGAATTATGGCGCCTCAAATAGAGAGAAATCTAATGCATCATATGGTGAACTTTCAACATGAGATGGAAAGCAGTGTGTTTTCAGCTGCCTTCTGTTTCTCTCGCCGAGGAAACTCCTCGCCCATCTCCGCTGTCTCTCGGCTGCAACACGAGATCTTCGCTTCTTCTGGTTACAGCACAGATGAGCTTGAAGCTGAAACTAAACCCAGGAACACTGCACATACATTAGTTATTTATTAGACGTATGACTATAACGCCGCCAGCCTTGAAACAAATTCTTAAACTTTTTTTGCCTTCTCTTTCTTAAGCCTTTTAGCCTTGACTGTTCCGTTTTATACGTAATATGATGTCTTTAATTTAGCCCTTCAGCTGCAAAGCACATGCCGGTAATCCTGCTTTTATATGGTATTATATGAATATGGAATTTCATTCTCATTCTTCTCTGCTACTACTGGACAGAGAGATTAAGAAGGAACAGGATTGATGCTTAATGATGTAGCTGGATGTGTTCCTGAGGGATCAGGACTGTAATGTTGTGTTCATTTTACACACTTGTAAATGAATGAAGTGAAACCGTTGCACCATCGAGCGTCTGTTTGGGCTGTTGGGTACAGATCACTGTGTTGCTGGATCGTCACGTAGAGGAAAGAAACTACGGATTCGCCTGCGAGATGATGGTATCCGATCTCTAATTCTGCCAATGCAGCGAGATTACTGAGGTCAGGGGCGCAACGACATTACGAAGGGCGTATTGATTAACCCTTGTGGCGCTGAATGCAGCCATTGTTGCTCAGTGATGTAAGATATCAAAATCAAAACTATTGAAAACCTATCATGTGGCAACTTGTTTAACCCTTGTACAACTAAGGGGGGTGGGGGTTACCAACCCCCCCCCCCCAACAGATTTTTTCCTGTTGCACAAAAACGTTAACAGATATGATCTGATGCTTCTAGGTAATTGTTTATTCATCCTTTGTGTTCATTTTCATGAAAAAACAATGAGGGTACCTCACCCCCCCGGGGGTAGGGTAAGCCGTCAAATTTGAAGGGGTGGGGTGGGGGTGGGGGGATGTGGTTGCCACCAGCGTCAACTTGATACAAAATTTTTGATACAAAATATGCTTGCAAATAGTTTGCTGTTGTTATGTTTCGTGCTCACTGCTCTTCGTAGACGACACTGACTGTCATCCTTATTGATTTACTGATGTAGCTTGTCCTTGTATTAGTAAATCCTAATAAAAAAAGCAGTGACCGGTAACCTTGAAGTGATCCTGAACATATGCACCAGACATATTACAGATATTATCAACCTTGTTCTATCATATGGAAAAACAAACTAAAGAAAATGTGAAAAATGTTCAGAAAACTATTCGTTCTCCTTTTGTGTGTATTTTTCCCTAAATTAGTTATTTATGACATCATAGTAATGTCAAATTTATGTTACTCACGAGCTTATGATATTTATAATTATACAAAAATATTAATTGTAGTATCAGTTGTTCTAGAGGTTACAGAAAGTTACTTATTTTCAGCTAAAACTAATAAAAATGTTAAAAAAACATGGATTTTTGTCATTTTGATGTTTTTCCTAAGATGGTGTCAGTTATGACATCACTATGACATCATAATGTTGAAATGTGTTTTATTTGTGCTTGATTTGAAGAGAGGACATCAGTAGCTGTACACTGATACCAAACAAGATGATGTTTATCACTTAATTTCAGAATAATCAGGGGCCCCCGGTCGGGGTTGTAGTAGAAAAACCATTTGGTTGGACGAAGGTTAAAAGAATTCAGCATAGGAGCTCTTTTAAACAAGTTTCCACATGATAGGTTTTCAACAGTACAAGACAATTAAATTTATATATACATATTTTTAAAATTATTTCAGCGCTCTCAGGGTTCACTCTGGTGAGCTTGGCAGGTTTATGGATGTGACTGAGTTTTGTCTACAGCAGTGATTCCCAAACTGCTCCTCGGTTACTGCCTGCCGTATCCTGGTATTTCATGGTGTTCCCAGTACTCCCAGTACACTGCAGAATTCCAGCCATCGCTGGGTGTTCCTAGTGCCTGTGGTAATTTCAGGGGTTTAGCCGCAATGGCGGGTCATTATTATAAGTTACGCCTGTGAAGTTAAACGGTCACCTTAGCAGTGAGATGAAGCGAAGCAGACGAACGGAGAGACGAAGACGGATGGAGTCAGACTTTCGCACTTGAATGATGACGTTGGTATCTGTTGGTAATGGAAGGCTAGTAAAATATCTGTAGATAATGAGGGTCTGTTCTTTTTTTTTTGCCAAAGGGAAAGTTTCTGTGATTACAGTTATCTTGGCTTCAGTAACTATATAACTTCTGTTTTTTTTTTGGTTTTGAGGTCTCTATCCTGAGATGCGGTCTCTTTGATGGTCCTCAGTGCCTCAGTACTTGGCGATTCTGTTACAGGGTGACGCCTGTAATGTCTGGTTTAGGTTTATTACAGGTTGAGCCGTAAGGCCAATGCCTGGCTAGATACTCGCACCAGCACAGGAGGACATTCTAAAAACTCATTTCACAGTGAACTGAACTGTCACTGGACTTTGAAGACCAGGGGTCTCATTTATAAACAGTCCGTGGGCACAGAAATGATGCCTAAGACAATTTATTTGTGGATTTCGGATTCTTTAACATTAGTAAGCACACAAAATTACGTATGAGAAATTCCAAGTTTATCCTGATTAATTAAATGAAAACTGTATGGAGTTTAGCTTACCCACAGTTATATGAGTTTTTATGTATTTTTAGTATAAGCTGTTTTCCTTTTTTGAATGAACACAATTTGTGTTTATATAGCTTTTAAATCCACACGCGTCTTGAAAAAAGACCTCTGGTTGTGGTAGGTAAGGTTACCGTTTTGAGTCGCCCATTTAACTGTTGGCGAGAAAATCCACCGATGAAGGGCTCTCTGTCGTCCTCTGCTAATGACCAGGCCCTGCAGGTGTTCGCACAACAGACCTGTATAGCAGGGTTCATGGTCTCTCACACATGTATCATATCTGTGGTCATGATGGTGCATTAAAACTGCATTACAGGTTTAAGACTTAAAAATGTAGACAATCCGCATTTGCTGCCTGACTTCTACTCTTGGAAGTGTAAACTAGCTTCACTTTTCATGTCACAATCACTGTTTTACTGCATTTATAACACAGGAAGTGTTTGTGCGCTCGGAAATGCCATGAATCATCGCCGCTGGGGCCAGAGCACAGCTGTGCAGGAAAAAATATCTGAACAACTTTAGATTTTTTGTGGCTGATATACTGTCATGTGACCGATACAGATACATTCAACATAATCATGCGTGCAGGAGGGCGGGGCCTCACCATAGTGTGTGAGATGCCTGCTGATGTCAGAGAGAGAATAACTTTTGAACGATTCATGATGCTACTTTGAGGTCACAGGTATACGACATGTTTCCTGAACGTTGTAATGCTGATGTAATAATAGCGGCAGGTATCTGAAAACAGTGGAGCATCGGAGTTCTAGTTCTGGCTGAAAATACTGAAAACTGGTCAGAGAAACTTTCTCCTCAAATGATTTTAGTCGGGTTGCTTGTGGAGAACAAGGGAAGGATTCATGTGACGTCACTTGATTGCACATTGAGTCACATGTGTGTCCATTATGTAATGACATACGACAGGGCTGCCCAACTCATTTCCTGAGGATCTACCGAATGTCTCTCTCTTCATTCTAATAATTAGCACTCCAGCGAGACGTCCGGTCGCTGATTGAGTTGGATGGCAGTGTTTAAATGAAACTCTGGGCGGTAGATGTGCAGGAACTGGATTGGAACAGATTTACCTCTGTCTGGCTGTGTGGGGTTTTCCAGCAGGAATGCAGCTGTGCTCTACCATGGGAAAATCGGTTTGTTCTTACAGTTTCCTCGATTTGAAGTGTGAAACTTTGGCCGAGGCCCCTATCCAGAATGTTTCATACACGCTTGATTGGATTCAGATCAGCTGACAGAGAGCAGTGATTTATGGGGAGAATGTTCCAGCTTGGAGCTGTTCTCTGTGAATATGGAGTATTGTGATGCAGAGAGACATGCATGAAAAATGCTTTTACACTCAGGGAAGATCGATGCCTGAAGCCATCAACTCAAGATGGTGTTCAGTCCACTTTGAATGTACGAAACATGCCAGGAAAATGCTGGAAGTCTTGTGGAAATACCTCAGTGTTTTAGTTCTTGATCTGGGTGTGAAATTATCTTTAGCCCCGGCCAAACGCTGTTAAAATTTCTGCTGATCGTCTTGCATCATCTTTGGCAGTAAATCAAGACGACTGTGTTCTGTTGTTAAAAATGATAGGGATATGTTTTTTAAATGACTTTAATTTTTTCTTTATCTTTTTTCTGAGAGTCCACATGCCACTCTAGTCTGTGTTTCCGGGAAAACTGTTCCACTCAGAGGAGAAGTTGGCAGCTTCAGTTTATGTAAACCGGTTTCGTACGGTGAATACAAGCGCTTCTGCGTTCCTGCACCGTGTCTGATGGAGATTCATCCTTAGTCCTATACCCTTTATATTGGATGGAGATATTTGTAGATAAAATCAAGTGATCCCACCCAGTGCCCCCCCCTCATCAAGGGCCAAGGGGCAAATTTCGATCAAACTTACAGGCCTGACAATATTTAATATGGAGAATCTCCACTCAGAATTGATCGGGCTGTTGAACTGGCTCTTTGTGTTATTGCAGTATTGTATCTCTGCGTAACCGCAGTTATGTAAATGTGTTAATTAAATTACTCCTCGTGTGCTGTGTTCTGCCGGAGTGAATTCGTTACTGTGTAATGAGATTGGCAGAACTGCCAGATCAGCAGTGTGTCTTCGCTCGCGTCGATGATGAGTGTTCAGTGTGTGTCTTCGCTCGCGTCGATGATGAGTGTTCAGTGTGTGTCTTCGCTCGCGTCGATGATGAGTGTTCAGTGTGTGTCTTCGCTCGCGTCGATGATGAGTGTTCAGTGTGTGTCTTCGCTCGCGTCGATGATGAGTGTTCAGTGTGTGTCTTCGCTCGCGTCGATGATGAGTGTTCAGTGTGTGTCTTCGCTCGCGTCGATGATGAGTGTTCAGTGTGTGTCTTCGCTCGCGTCGATGATGAGTGTTCAGCGGCTGCTGCGTTCCTCTCAGATGACACACTGCTGTGAGTCTGCAGTGTGTTTGCATCACATTTTTCCAGCGCATCGTTGTGACTGTCCGCAGCTGTGGATCTTCTGATTGGCCCAGTTGCTTTTGAATAGTGACTCTCCTCTCTGAGTGGCTAATCGTCAGCTCTGGAAAAGACCTGGTTGTTTGTGTCTCTGGTCTCTTCTCCTGGTGTACATAAGACCGTTGTTCCAGTCCTTATCCAAAACACTGTACAGGGGGTCCAACAGCCTGAAGACGTGTCCCGTTAAGGCCCTGTTTTAGCACAGGGGTGGCCTCTCACAGTCCAGCCCCGATCTGGGCCGTCCTGCTGCTGACTGTGGCCAGCCGACCTGCTGGGTAAAGTGTCACCTGTCTGGTTCTCGTGTGCCTTAATACTTAAGTAAATGTATTCTCGTTTCCTCCTCTTATATCCTTCCCCTCTTTAGAGAAAAGGGTGGAGGAGACGATGAGGAAGGGAGGGAACGATTCTTCAGTATGGGACACACCCTTCAGCGACGCTGTTCAATCTGTCATATCGCAGTAGGGGGTGAAATTTGAGTTGGCATTGCAGTCTCATGGCTGGACACAGAGTCTTCTGGAAAATTCCCTGTGAAGATGCTACTGCTTTAACCACCAAAGCTGAGGGAGCTCATAATGTTTTGGACAAGACTTTTTTTTTTTTTCTTCTTTCTTTTTTTAACTTGGCGTTCAGATTTATATTCTGAGTGCTGTATTTTTAAACAGATTTTTAATTAAGTGTGTAGAAATTGCATCACTTTGCCATATAATCACCTGACCATGTGAAGAGATTCTGTAAAAATATGTGGGAGTTGTCAGTCTGGATTACTGGGTTGGTACGTGATGGTGGTACTGTAATCCAAACAGCTCGTCACGCGGCGTCTGTATTTTATCGGACGGGTCTGTGGGCTCGGGGTGTCAGTTTTGCTAAATGAAGGGAAACGCTTGGCGTCCATGACTTCGCCCTGCCGATCCAGCGTAAGGCCAGTTCCAGCCTGATGCGCTCATTCGAAAACTCGTGAGGCCCGCAGGAAATCCTGACCGTCTTGTGAGCTGATGAAATCATGCGACTGCATTTCGAATTTACAATCATGCTGGTGACTGTTCGCTTGTTTTGGGTCCGTAAATTGCAGTGCAGATTTGAGATTTTTTCACTGACATCGTATTATCAGCTCTTCAGGTTCGGAACTGGCCTGCGCTCAGGAGAATAAATGTTTTAAGTTTAGCGATCCCATCATGTTAAGGAAAAAAAACTTTCATGTTCAGGTTGATTATCAGCGTCTATTTTTTGTTTGTATTCATCCTCATTTGATTGATCTGAGGATACATTTTATAATTTTGTTTTTATGCTTATCTGTTAAAAAAAATGTTTTATCCTGCTGTTTACCCATTTTGAGCATGGCTGTTTGTGAAGTCTGTTCACTGAACTCAAACCAGTTGTATCTGGTCGCCACATTGTGATGTCCTGTGGTGATGTGTGTTACACAGACCGCTTCATTTTTAGCTTCAAAGTCAACTCACAGTCGTCTTCAGTCAGATTCTCCTCTCTGTCAGTGTGACCCATTATCTCCGCAGCCACTGAGAGCCACTAAAGCCTGTTTTTGGGTGTGTGTGCATCATGACCTGCTAAACCACTGGTATTTCTGGAATTCTGTTCCCAAAACACACATCTCACTTCAGAACGGCGAGTGTTAAAGCTTTGCAATCAGCCCTGTTTGTTGTAAGTGCAGAAACTACCACCATTTCACTTCTGTAGCCCCAGATAAGCGCATTCCTGATTCCACGTGCACAGGGGAGCTCCGAGTCAAACTCCTTGTGCTGCAGTTTCATTCAGCCTTGCAATATCAAATGGGTGAACACTGGATAGTTTAGACAGGTTCGAAATCGCAGGGCTGGCGATGGCGTGTGGGTCGGGCACTTACTCGACATGCTGCGTCTTATCTTTTAGTGGTTGATCAAATCTGAAAATGCTCCTACAGCATCCGTTAGAGATTTATTTTGAGGAAACTCCATCAGTCAGAGTATAATGAGGAGAAAGAATAATGAGGCTCTAAATACTGATGAACATTTATGTTTCTCTTAAACTTGTCAGCAGCCGACATGAATTTCACTGGTGCCTGAAAGGTCATAATTTGAGATGATTTTGAATAAAAAGATTTGAAAATGACTATTTAGGGTGGAATAGGTCGACTCGGCTTCCCCTTTCTGTTCAGCAGCATTAGGCGCACGTGTGTGTGTGTGTGTGTGTGTGTGTGTGTGTGTTTTTGTGTGTGTGTGTGTGTGTGTGTGTGTGTGTTTTTGTGTGTGTGTGTGTGTGTGTTTTTGCGTGTGTGTGTGTCTCATTTTCTCTTCAGGGGAACATCTGCATATCCCTCGTATTCAGTAGCAGGGCGAGACGCCGCCCCCCCATTAGAGACAGATGTTTCCTCTTAATGATCCTGAACCCCCACCTCAGCTCCTCCGAGCTCCCAGCCTGCTGATTGGCCAGAGAGACGAGGTGGCACAGGCCTTCTCAGGGCCAATGAAAATGCTGATGTTATGGACTCAAAGCCTTGACTCTCTGATGAAGCACTTGTCCTTTCGCGTGTTTTTCAGTTTCTGAGAGGGTGGGGGGGCGATCGGCTCTATAATCCCTCTTTGTTGCTCGATGGCGGAGGTGCGGTGGGTCGAGGGAATGTTCTGTTTAGTCTGCGAGGACTGGAAGTGCATCTCGAGGAGCTCTTTATGTTTGAACGGCCAACGCCGCTCAGAAAACACTCTCTTGTTAACAATCGTTTGTTTTCTCGCTCTGCGACGAGATGCCTGCTTCGTCTGCAGTTTTCGCGCTCCAGGGCTTTCGCAAAACATGCTTCCTGTTGCCCTTTGTAATCTGCGTAACCGTGAGGTGGGAGGGGAGGGGTTGGGTGGGTAGTTGTGTAAACATAACAGAAGCCTAACGACAGTGTTTCCCTTGCATGGAAAATGATGGCAGTTTTTTCTTTAGCTTGTCACTCCTCTGTCATGGTTCCTCAATTTCATAAGTTGAAGACGGCGAGCGATATTCTGAGTGAAGGTTTACTGAAGGCCCTGACGGACAGACAGAGACAGACAGACAGAGGCTGCTGTCCTGGTGTTAGCTGCTGTTAGCCTGAATAACCTCATCACTCAGATTCAGGGACTTATAAGTTCAGCCAGGACTGCAGATGGCCCAGGAGAAGCTGTGTGTCGTGTCTCCATCAGCCCTCACAGCCTATTCTGTGTGTGGAACTGGTGTCTCTAACATGGCGCAGAAAGGCATGTGTGTGTAAACCTACCCTCTCTCACACACACGCACACACACACACACACAAACACACAAATATTTCTCAAAAGTTTGTTTATATCACCATGAAGTCGTACGGAATTGTAAAATATTTGTGTCAAATTGAACGGACATGAAAAGGGTCAGTTTAATCCTCTCGCTCTCACACTCACCGACGCCCCATGATATCATTTAGCCAAATTCCCACAATCCATCCACAGAGCCATAAATCAAAACCCCTCAATTCTAATTTAGTGCCTGAATCATGACTATATTCTGTACATCGCTGGGGATATCAGCTCATGATTTAAGGACCGTGATTATTGGCACATTGTCTATAAACATCCCTGGGCTTCATGGGGTTAAAGCTCTGGTCTGTAATGGCCCCGTATATCGCCTGCTTCGTGCAAAAACTGCTGCTCAGGCTTTTATTGGCTGGGGATGGGCTTTGGCTGGCAGCTCTCCAGGAAAATAATGTTGTGTTTTATTGTAACATACTGTACTAAAGACACTATTACTGTAATATTCTTCTCACAATCAGAAGAAAATGCAATTTTTGTGCAAGACTTCTATCCAGATGTCTAATTTTCAGGGCCTTAGTTGGACTTCATTCTATCATCAGACGCCATATCCATGCCTGCACGCATGCACTCTCTCTCTCTCTCTCACACGCACACGCACGCACGCGCATGCACTCACTCTCTCACACACACACACACACACACACAAACCCTCCTCAGATTGATGCTGAAATTAATCGTCTCAAATCCTTGGCAACATTTAGTCACATTTAAGTCTACAAAAGTAACTGAGATTATCTTCTGGTCCTCGGCCTGTCTGAAGGAGGCTTTTGTAAAGTGGTTAAATGACACTATTACATACTGACCTTTAACGGGACGGGGAAATGTGTGTGTATGTGGGCCGGTCCTGCAGCCTGCCTTTCTCAGAGCGAGTGAGAGTGAGCGAATGTCGGCAGTTTTATCCGCATCTCAGAAACCTTATCAGGAAAACTATCTTCTCCTCTCAAGGAGAGCGTTTGCTCAATATACGATCGAGAAAATGATTAACTGGGTGTAACGCAGAGGACGTGACGGAGAAAACGACTTTTTCCTCTTTTGTCTTTGTGTTTGTGGTGTTTCTCTCTACCGTATCTGTTTGCTCTGAGATTATTTCACTAATGTTTCCTCACTTCTCAGCTCATGGGTTGTTTGTGTCGTAATGAATGCAGGTTTGTGTAAAACACTGTCCTCTCATCTCAGGTGTGGCATCTACTGTTGACCAACTCATTCTTAGACGTTTCTTTCATCATTATGGACCAAAATTCCCTTCAAAGCAAAACTGCAGGCCTGCCTCTCTCCTCCAACATTTCTCCCTATCAGAGATTGGCACTCACCTTTTGCGTTACAATACCTGCATCGAACTGATGTAATGCAGATTGACCTTGGCTATTTTAGCAGTTTGCATTTATAATTTACACTGTTTTCTTTCGGGTGAAGCGCGCAGTAGCGGTTTCTGCTTTGGTGTGTTAACTTTCAAACTTGCAGTATGAAGATGGCAGGAGGGTGTGTGGTGGGAAAACTTTTATCGCTGGTAATGGGGGATCCAATAGTTTGTGCCGTCAGAGTTTTGCTATCAAACTTCACAATTTTCCTGAGTTTGTGGTCATTTTAGGCAAATTAATTTACAATCACAGAAACGGCCCCTGTGAATTGTGCTTGTGTTCAGAGACTGGGCTGGAAGTCCATTGGCCGGTTCAGGCCCTCGCTCCTTTACCCCAGGAGATGTGTGTGACCTCTTGAGACCCGCCATTGTTCAGCTCCTCGGAAGTTTACAGAACGACATCCTGACGACCGAGGCTAACCGTGACAGATTCCAGGACTCGTGGGACAGTGACCTGCCTCGGAGCAGTTCGGAGAACAACAGGAGCGGAGCTGCCAAATGTCCCTTGACGCAAGCGGATGCCGGAGTACAAACACACACGAGCACGGGGATACATCTCCCTCCCGTCAGACCGAACCCGCTTCTGTGTGTGACATGTAGTGTCATGAAGGGCAGGCAGTCATCCAGACTTAAGCTCTCCATCAACTTAATTTCTTTAAGTAACACAGTCTCATATGTCAAACATGCACAAACACACGAGTGTGTGGAAGCTCTTATCCCAGATAACAGCAATGGCGGTTATGCATTCAGCTGCTATTTTGGAAACCGAAGGTCCTTTAAACCCTTTTGAAAGAATTGGGAACACATTTCAAAATTCCTAGTGTGCGCTTTAGGACCCAGTTGCCTTCAATGATCAGCCTTATTTAAGAGGACTTTTATAAAACACCTGCTCTCTCGAGCCCTAATGGGTTAAATGAAGCTTAACAACAGTAATGAAGGGAGTGGAGTTTACGGCCTCTGTGACATTCCTATGTGCTGACAGGCTCGTTTCAGGAAGGAACATTGAGCGACAGGAAGTGTGCCATGATTGGACATCCTCAGCTGTCTGTCACCTCTTGTCCAATTAGAGGTTTTTCCTCTAGGATGTTTCCCTGGCCAATCCTTTCCCTCTCTTTTACTAACCACCTCGGTATTTGACTTGTTTACTCGTGGGTATTGCTTAATTGGCTGAAGAATGCCTATGAGACACAAGTTTAGTGCGGATTAAACAGTCCTGTAGAGCAGGCCAGCCTGGAATAAAATGGCTCCTGTTAATCTGTATGGGGGCCTGCTGGGCTGTTAGTCTGTCCGCCTGTATATCTGTCTGATGGGTCTACCATCTCTTACAGAGCTGACCGCTGAGTGCACTATTGGGCGATTTGTGGTTTCCTGGAGCGATCGGTCTTCTGACTGAATTGTTATACACAGTCCCTCTCTCTCTCAGTGTGTACACACTTGAAATCTGCATGTACATTAATCCAGGATATCTGGCGGGAGTGAAGTGCCGTATTGCTGGCTTGCGGCTGGCAAAGTGTCGGCCAAACTGTACATCATTTCGTGCAAGACTGTGTGTTCCTCCCTGGGGTGCAATGCAGGAATATGAATTGTTCATGCTCCAGAGTGGAAATATGAATCACTCTTTGACTCCAGTGTGGGAATATGAATCACTCTTTGACACAAGTGTGGGAATATGAATCACTCTTTGACACAAGTGTGGGAAGATGAATCACTCTTTGACTCCAGGGCAAGAATACAAATTGCTCTTTAACTTCGGTGTAGGAATATGAATCACTCCCTCTTACTGCAGTGCATCAGTGTGTGAATTCCTTTCTAATTTGGTGCAGGAATATGAATCACTCTCTCACTCAGTACTGGAGTCTGAATATGAATCCCTTTTTGACTTCCCTACAGAAATGGGATTCCCTCTCTGAATCCAGTGAAGTCCTTTTGTCACTGCCCTGTGAAATATGAATAACTCACTGGCTCCAGAGTTGTTATGTGACTCACTCTCTCTGTAGTGCACAAAGTTGAATCTCTCTGGCCTCCAGCACAGGAAACCTGTTTCAGTGACCCTGATTTGTGCTTTTCCTGCTCAGCGCTGATTCTGACCCGGGACTCTACAGATGGGACGTCCCCATAGCATTTAAATGAAGCATTCGGCAGTGACACAGACTCTGTGGAATGTGCTTAAAATAGAACAACCAAGAGTGCATCTATGAGGTGGTTTTTGCGTTGTGTGTTTTATTTCAAACATATGAATTTTACTGAAGGTTATTAAGCATGTGAGGTGACTGTCCAATGTTCAGTAACACATTTTTGCAATAAAAAAAATTAAACAATAAAAAATTTAATTCGTCTTCAGTGAATTCCCTCCTGTCTTACGTTATTAGGTCAGCATTATACTATGAGATGATTTTCGTGTTTGTGTAAAAAACTGATTCATATGTATAATTCAGCAGGTATTTTTTCATTAAACCATGTGGAATAGAAGAATAACTGCATCAGTTTATTGTATGTGACGGATGTGTAATGTGCAACGAGTCTGTTTTCCATAAATGCAGTGATGCATTATGCAAGTCTCACGCCAGAGAGGTTGGAACAGCCATGTTCGGCTCGCTTGTGCACTGTGAGATGAAGTGTGTTACGTCCAGTTTGGGACTTGCGACTCGCAGCCTGTTGGCCATCTTTTTTTTCCCCTTTCTTTTTCTGTCGGCCATCTTGTGTCAGCCCATCTAAGCTGAACCAGAGGCAGAGGTTCCTATCAAACATTTTTGATCTTGTTCCTCAACTGATCGATAAATCTCCCATGGTCGGCCGTCTTCCTTGTCGTCCAGCTCATAAAACGGTTCCCAAACGATTCTCGAGCGAAGAAAAAGCACCTCCCCCCTGGTGGGAACATTGTTTCAGGATATGTGATTGGTGTTTCCTGGAACGAGGACATTCTCCTCCCCTGCCCCCCCTCTTCTGTCCTTCACTCCTCCATTCGAGCATTCTTTCATCGTTTCCTTTCCTTGATATCTCCAGCGGGTGGAGTTTAGGAAAGGAAGTGAGGAAAGGCAGTTGAGAGGTAAAAATAAGCCATTGGAACAAACTCAAGGTCTTTTGCCATCATGTACAGGGGGTAGAGGCCCCCCCCCCCCCCTCCCCCCGTATCGACCTCAGGCACTTATCTGCTCTCCGTCTCCTGTGCCGCTCACAGCACCTCTGCCTGGTTTTACAGTCACCCTGAGAGTGACCTTGTGTGTTCAGCGTTCACACTGAGCCAAGGGCAGGGCATTAAGATGCAAGTGTCACCGAGTCGTTACTTTAGATCGACTGGAGCGGAAATAATTGATTTAGGAGTGCGGCCCCAGTCTGTGTGTTTGGCCAGCACTCTGGACATGCTTTTTGTCACAATGCTGTCTGTTTATTGAATATTTAGACGTTTAAAAGGCAAATTAGAACTGTGCTTATTTTAATCACATTATACTACTGCATCATAGTACCGTGTGGTGAAGGTTCACTAATGCTGTGGTTTCTATGACTGTTGAGTATCTGGGGTCTGTGGTCTGTGTCATGAAGCAGGATTGTAGTTTTAGCTGGATATCGACACAGAGTCAGATCCACAGTCCTGATGAGCTGTTTTCCGGGTTTATCTTTGGACAGTTATCTGGCTAACTCCGTAATCCTGCTTTGTGATACTGGCCCCTGGGCTCTGGGGTTGTTTATCGTGTGGTGTGTGTGTGGAGTGCTGGCCATTTGGTTTCTCTGACTGTTAATCCCCTGGTTGTTAGGAGTCTTGTAACACATTTATAACTCTGTGCTCCTCCTGACTTGGGCAATGCGATGCTGGGAAAGGCAGTGCTGCAGGTGTGTAGGTCTGAATCTGTTGTCATGGTGACAAAACGCTCCTCACTAGTTCTGGCCATTTCGTTGTAATAGGATTTAAGGAAAGTCTGTCCCACTGGCCTTGGCTCTGCTTTTTGGGAACACCTGTACTGCTCTCATGAAAAACCCTCCTCACATCCACCCCTCAGCTCCTCTCCTGTGCCTCGTGCTGACTGAGCTGTTCCATGGCTCTCCGTTCTGGTCCGTCTTTGATTGACGGACTGATTCCTGATTCCTACTGATGTAGTAAGGGTGCTATAATTATCGTCGTTCATTTTGAATGTAATAACCCCCCTCCTCTGCTGTGTAAAATCTGTAAATGCTCATAATGACAGTGTTTCGGTTCCTCTGGAAAGGTGACATTGTTCGGAGTCCTTCTGATTGGCAAACGGGAAGAATGGACTGAGTGAGTTGCTTTATTTCAATGAAAGGGTGTTTTCACTGACTGACAAAAGTGTTGTCTTTTAGTGTGTGCATGCGTGAGAGGGAGTGTCTGTGTGTGTTAGTTTGAGCGGGGTGGGGGTTTAGCGAAAGGGTCTGATCCGCTGACCTACCTCCCCTCTCTTTACTGTGTCATATTTAAAAGCTGCTGTTATTCCCATTGGGCTGTTTGGAGGCAAGAGATGGCCGATTGGCTGTGCCAGATTCAGGATGGCAGGTTGCTGTTACAGGATTGGCTGCTGGTAGATTGTAATTGAGGTGTTGCTCAGGAGAGCTGTTAAAGGCTCATGCTTGGGCCATATCGCCTGTGCCCTGTCCTGGGCTCTGTTCAATTCGAGTGAAATGGAATGATTGCATGGAAAGTAAAAGGTTCACCCTGTTTCGACATTTCCCAGTTTCAGTGATAATGATATGGGCCCGCTGTGCGTTGTTTTTTAACCCCTTAAACTCTGACTTTTTGCACTTAAGTTTTTCCCTTAAAAGCAGATTCAACATTTAAAAAAGCAGTTTCATTCCATATAGCAGCACATTGTCCAACATATTCTGTATCTGCTGGTTGCAGCGCTTCACTGAAGCTGGATTACACTTATACTGAGAGAAATATTCAAACCCAGGACGCCATGTTTTTATCACTACAGCATTACATCACAAATCCAGATCATTATAATTATTTTAGACACATTTCCCAGTAATTCAGCGGGACATTTTAGGGATCGTTAGAAACTTAAGGATCTCTGCTAGAATTTAAAATAGACCTGAAGTTCCTCAGGTTTGAATGCAGCAGCTGCATTTGACGGAGCCGTGTGTAGGTCTGACTAAGATGCATAACAAACAGGAGCAGCCAGCATTAGGTAAGGAAGCGAAACCTCTCTTTACAATGAGGAAATGGCCATGACTGGCTCACGGGGGGGTCATCGGCCACATCTGGCTTTCCTCTTTCGGAAGCGAGCAGCGGTCATTCTGCATTTCTGTCGTTCCAAAGCACAGTAGTGCGGTTAGTTGGCTGCATCCATGACCAGATACTAAACTGAATCCAGCTAATTTACTTTATTTGAAATGGGGTTGAACTGACCACAGACTATTCATGTTTTTCAAATAAAGCAGCAATATGTTCACCGTGTTCATGAGGCCTCAGTGTGACGCCGTGACCCTAACGGAGGAAATCTGACACTAGCGTCCTGAGATTCGGGGGGTATCTCTGCATCTCTGAATGTGCGTGTCGCTGTGTGGGCGGAATTCCCTAAGGGGAAGTCCCCCCGTACACGGACAGGGGCTGCAGCGGTAAGATAACGACTCCTCTGTTATTGAGGCAGCCCTGACCTCCACTTCCTGTTTCCTGTGCCGTGCTTCGAGGGCAAGATGCACTTTTCTGTTGTTACCAACCCTTAAGGAATTGAAGGTTTCGAAACTGAAGGCTGTGTTGCCACCCCTCCCATTTCCTGCACTTGCATCTGTTCTTTATTAATAGCTTTTAGGTTCCTTACATTTTGTTTTGCTGATTGTTTTGTTTGAATTGGGTGTGTTTGTGCGAGTAACTGATGGCATGAGCCTTAGTGCGTGAAAACCTCGCATGCGCTCACCCTCTCGTGCTCTAATGCTTTGCGTCGTCGAGCGTGAATGTAAACGTGTTTATTTATGCTTAAAATTCCTCTGCTTCAAAAACCCACCATTTAAATATAGATGCCTGCTGCCCACATTAAGAGAACCTCGGAAAACGGCTAAGCCCTCATTACAGCGCTCGCGCCCAGATATTACCCTCAAACTTCGCATCAGTTACTCGAATGTCAACCTTCAATTTAAGAAAATGCAGCTGAACTCTGACTGGCAGCTGTTGAGCTCCGTCTAAATGTATTCAGGGTTTTTCATATGAAAACCCTCAGTAGGTCGACTGTGTTAAGATCATGTGCTGTATTAGACGAGAATTTACTTTCTATTTATATTTTGGCATTTACTGGGCGCCTCCACCCTGTGCGGCTTACGCAGGTCATGTTCTTGCATTTTTTAAACACATTTATACAGCTGAGTATTTTCCCTGAAGTTCTGTGGGCAGAGTAACTCGCTCTCCAGAGCTGCAGCTGTGCCCACAGCCCAAAATATGGAGTCGGCGCGCCAGGTACCACTAAATAAATATTAAGCTTTTCTGCCACAATATTTTGATGCTCTTAAAGTCACATCTTGTGCTTATGGGGAATCATCTCTCTCAAGGGCTGTTTTTATGGATTTTATATTTTCTGTTGTAATGTTCTAGAAATTTAGCACTTTAATTACCAGAAGTGCTAGTTCTAAGAGCAATCAAAATGGTGAGATACAAACATTATAGTCTAGTATTTGTGACGATATTGTGATCTCTTCCTTGTCTGTCAAAAGTTGCTCTTGCCTGGTCATGTAGTTTGAAGCCGAATTTCTCCAGGATAGTCCAGTAATCAGACTCGATAAGGTCGGGACAGTTCTGTAGATCAGCTCTGAGCACAGGATGGCCGGTGATGGGCGATTCTTTCTCTGTGGGGCCGTTTGAATCTGGGCCGGCGGAGGGAACGCTCCGGTGTGTTTGTGTAACGATGCCTGCAGACGCTGAGACCCTCCTGGAGTTCGGTCTCAGAGAAGGGGGGGGGGGGGTTTTGAACACTAGCGCCATTGTCCGACAGGCCCCAGTCGCGGAGACGGGAGACGTGCGCTGTGGCCTTTGCATCATAGCGTTCCAGCTCCCCCAAGTATCATGTGACACTCCTGCTGAAAAGGGGGATGGGCTTGTGCAGGGCGGGGCTGGGAGACAAGCACCAGCGTTGGGCGACAGGATGTGGCTGTGTGGAGACAGGACAGATTTCAGTGCTGAACACTGTAAAATCGAATCTGTAACAGTTTATTATTGCGGGATAGGACAACTGAAATGGTTACATCCGCAAGAAAATGTTTTAGTTTTCCCATTGATGCTCTGGTTATTGCAGCACACACACCCCCCCCCACCTTATCTTACGCCCTTGTTTTAAGTGCATTTATCTGGACGAACTACCATTTCAGATGGGGTGGGTACAGTTCAGGTATTAAACTAGCTGGACATGTTGGACATCCAAACCTCACCTCACTTGTTATATTGTATGTTCTGTTGAGTTTGTCATCTTTGTTATCGTGGGAAGCACTTCCTGTTGCATTTGATTGTAAGAAACACACTGTGTTAATTAAGTTTGATTATGGATTATGGTGATAAGTCATATTGTGCGATAGAAGTGTTTCACTAGTGATGGTTTGGAAATGACTACGTTGGTTTTGCCCGCATTTTTTTCCTCACCTCTGCAACTTCCTTACCTGGGATCAGTCAGCGTAACCCTCTGACTGTGACGGACCCCTGCGAAGTAAATGTTGCTACTTCCTCAGAATGCTAAGACTACTTGGCGCTAAGCATTGTGTTCGCCTTGTCATGTTCAGCATTGTGTTTTCCTAGTTTTGTCAATCATTGTGTTTGGCTAGTTTGCGGTGTTCAGCATTGTGTTGGGTTCACTGTATTAAACATGGCGTTATAAGCTGTCACGCTCTCTCAAGCTTAGTTTACCAAACGTTCCATTATATTTTGTGTGTTTGATAGTGTTATGTGCGAGATGCACAATTTCAATAACATCACATCTTCAATTTGACAGTCTTTTGTTTGAAGCACTCTTTTTACATTTTTATAGACAAAGATGGAAAAAGCCCTCACTTAGGTGAAATAAATGAGCCAGAAATGTCTTGAAATGACTTTGTTTTGGAAAGAGGTCCTTGATCTTTGACCATCAGTCCTACCTGTGCTTTGAGGAACAGGGATACCTGGAATAAAAGCTTCTACAGTGAGGAGAGGGAAATTGAAATCCAAAGCTTACAGAAGGAGTAGGTTGGAACAGCAATGTGTGTGTGTCTGTCTGTCTGTCTGTCTGTCTGTAAATGCGATGGGAATCTTTGCTGCTCAGGACAGCAGGTGTCGGGAGCTGTGCAGGGTACTCAGGGCCGTCCTGTGCTTTATTCGGCTTTGTGTGACCGAGAGAAAGTTCGTGCTCATGGGGAGTGATGCGTGTTTGACTGAATTCGCTTGGTTTCGGAGACTTGGTTTTGGCATTCGCCAGTTTTCTTCCTGCAAAGTGTTTTTTTTTTTTTATTCTAACGGTATTGTCTTAAAAAACACTCATATCATTTTGCGTTCTTAAATTCCTTGCTTGTCTCTTGACTGTTGAACTGTGCAATTAGCTTGACTAAGAGCTATGATTTGTGGTATTGATGAAGTAATTGACAAGACTATATTGGACTTTTCTTTTTTTTAACTCATTTCCTGACTGTGTGCCTTCCTTGCAGGTGTGGTCTTTACTCGCGGGATTTTAAGCGATGTTTATATCGGAGCAGGTCGTTTTCTGCGCCACTTTCCCTCCCAGAGATGTGACACTGATCACGTGCCTCTTTACTCTCCACAGACGAGCGAGAGGCGGTGCAAAAGAAGACCTTTACGAAATGGGTGAACTCTCACCTGTCGCGGGTGTCCTGCCGCATCACCGACCTGTACATGGACCTGCGGGACGGGCGCATGCTCATCAAACTGCTGGAGGTGCTGAGCGGCGAGAGGCTGGTGAGTCGGGCGGGGGCAGGGGCGGGGGGCGGGGTGGGGGCGGGGCTGGGCCAGGACTGGGGTGCGGTCATTTCAACATGGTAACCCCATATTTGCAGAATTCTCGCAGATGTGCATTTGCTTCAGCGCAGAATCGTGCTGCCCTCGGTCAGTAAATGACAGTTCCTTTCCTTGTTTTCTAAAGTGCATGCGAATCCAGCCGATGACTCCGGTGTCGAATGCCCACATGTTGGCCAACCTATATCTACATATATTTTGCCACAGTTTTGAAATAACAAAGACTCACAACTTTAAGATGAAAAGATTTATTAGTAGTGTGTAGCAGGCAGTGGCGAAGCCATCCCCTGTTTGGAAGGAGGGGTCCTCAGATTGGCAGAGGAGTGAGGGGTGGGTCTTGAAGAGGGTTGGGGTCAGAAGCTGGTGGTGGTGGGGAGGTTGGTGGGTGATGCAAAATTTCTGTAAAATGCCAACAGTAACAATTTTTAGGCGTTTTCATTGAAGACTGATGGTTACGATTGGCTGATGTAATTGCTTGGGCGTCCTCAGGTTCCTATTGAACCTTTGTCTTCGCTCCTGTTTGGAGCTGTCAGCGCTGTTTATGTCTGGGTCCAAGTCATCCCAGTGACACATTATCTGCGGTAACAGAACCTGCTCTGTGGTTTGACCTTGAAATATTTCTCAATTGTCCAAAGAATGTGTTGGTGTAAAAAACTGGCGCAGGACTGAGGTGAGAATGACCTGTGCTGGTGTCCATCACAGTCGCATAACCAAGCGATGCCTCACAAGGATACCAGGAAATAGGCGCTTTAACAAGAGCTCAGTCCTGGAGCCAACAGGGGCCGAGGCTGTTATTTACGTAGGGTGGAGTCACTGGTAGTTCTGGGATGCAGGTGTGATTGTGCGGGCCTGTGATGTCACAGAGGGCATGAGTCCTCCGCTATATTCTTTTCCTGTTCCATGTGGAACTAGCCTACCATTCCTCATCTGTCTGCTAACACTGCTCCCGGGTCATCTGACGTTTCATTGGTCACGTTGTGCTGTGCATGATCGCATATGCCTTTGGACACACGCAAACACTGTATGCAAAAAAAAAGTTTTCACACCCACTCATGTGCACATGTAAGTGTGCACACTCACAGGCTCATAACTGCACACGCATCCTTCTTTCATTAATTTGTCGGGCAGATGCTTCATGGAAGAAAAAACGGTTGCATCACCGTTAATTATCTTGGCTAATGATTTTGCAGATTCTTTGATGTCTGGTTTTCTTGAAGTCCAGAGGCACCGAAAGCTTCCCCAGAGCTGCAGATCAGCTGCCTGTGTGTGCGCTGACTGTTAAAACATGGCGCAAACTCTGTTCAATATTTTATCTGTACTGTAGGCGTTACAAATGAGGGATTTACCCAGGAGCCGGGGTCACAAGTACAAACATTTTTTTTCTTTGCCTCGGTAGATGAAAGGCTTTGAATATATCCAGACCCTGGATACAAAATTAAGCCCAGTGTCCTGGAAAACCGTAAAATATACCCAGCTCAGGACCCATAATGTCAAATAAAACATTCAGCAGGGCTACTTGAGGTGAAGGGAACAGGATATCTCCACAGAGGGAACAGCATCCCCTCATCCATCTGCCCTGACTGGGCTGGCAATCAGAGGTCAGAGTCAGAGGTGAGGTAATCCCTGGGTTCGACAGAGAGAGACCGAGCAGCCGCTGGGTCCTGACGAGTGTATGACCATCTCTCTGGTGCCCTCCAGCTATGAGAACAACAGAGCTTCCTGTATTTAGGGCTGTGTGATTGTGTGTGTGTGTGTGTGAGTGATTGTGTGTGTGCGTGTGTGTGTGTGTGTGTGTGTGTGTGTGTGTGTGTGTGTGAGTGATTGTGCGTGTGTGTGTGTGTGTGTGTGTGTGTGTGTGTGTGTGGAGTTAGGCCAGTTGTCTTAGACTTACTGGTGCTGCTCAGAGAATATTAATAAAGAAAGAGACTGGGGAATGTGCGTGCGTGCGTGCGGAGCAGAGCCCGTAGGATTCTCCTCTGCTGGAACTGCTGATGTCATCGCTATGGGCGGGCCTGGCTGGGCGCTGATGTGCACACTGCATTCTGACACCCTCCTGCAGTGCTGCGTCAGCGAGAATTCTGCAGAGAGGGATTGGCCTGTTCTGTTCTTCCCTGGCCCCGCCCACAGTGCAGTCATCCTGATGCTCAGTGCTGGCTGTAGCGACTCATTGGTCTTTGGGGTTGGGCTTATATACGGACAGTTTCATCCAGCTGTTTCAGAACTGGCGTTCTTTTGTGTGTGTGTGTGTGTGTGTGTGTGTGTGTGTGTGTGCGCGCGCGCGCGCGCTACTGCCGATCGTATGTGTGTGTTTGGGAAACCGCTGCACGACCTGCAAGAGCTGAAGAATTTCCCAATCCCACACTCCTGTTATCACAGGCCACGCCCGGTCCAAAGTCTTGCCCACCACTGTCAATAATCCACAGGTTTATGACCCTGTTACTCATTCGTCCTCTAGAATGTTCCCTTGTCCATGTAATAATGCCCTCAGCCAGGCACCTACAGGCTCGAACACATGTACCTGACACTCGCGTCCTGGAAGGTTATGGCTGTGTGTGTTTCTGGCACTTAAGGCTTTACAGGCGTTTTTTAGACTTTGACATCCTGACCTGTGTGTTGTGCATCATAATGTCCTTACATGCATATGAACACACATTGTACATCTCAGCTACTGCAATTCACATAATGCAGTTTGCATTCCCAGTGTGTTTAATTTTAGTGCATCTGTCATCAGTAATTATCACATGTCCAGTGGTGGGGTTCCGTAAGTTTTGCCTCAGGGGCGACTCTTTTAAATGAGCCTTTATATCAGTATAGCAGCAATTTGGCGCATCCAACTGGCTCCATTCTTCTTCCATTGTTTTTACATTTATAACTGCATATTCCTGCTAAAGGTGGCCTCAGTGATTCTGAGCAAGGGGGGAACTCTAATTGGTCTATTCTATGTAACCATGGAAACCTATGCGCACCCAAAAGTAATATAGGGCCAGTATCACAGACTGCTTTTGAAGACTGTCGCAGCTGCTTGGGGTCCGTCTTGAAGTTTGTAATAAAATATAGTGAAATATATTTAGGAAATACCATTTTCTCAAACTAAATTAGCTGGTTTTGTTATTTTTTGCTCAGTCGAGAGAAAGTGTCTGACCCCATTGGCAAAGTTCGCCTCACCTCTGTCGTCGTCGATGGTGAGATATTCAAATGAGATTTTGGATGGTAACCCGCTGACACAGAAGCCTCATTTTCACCTAGTAGTCAAGTTCAATTTGTTACATGTTAAATCGGTTATTTTCGCGTTTCCATGGTCAAAAGTTGTGGACGTTGTCTAAAGACGTTTTCCAATCCATCCTGTTTTTTTTGTTGACCCTTTTGTTGGGGTCCCGGGTTCACTGATCAGATACTCAAAGGCGGAGCTAGAAACGCTTCAGTCTGTTTATTGCTCAGGAGAGAATCGCCACTCTCGCTTGATCAAGGCAGTGGTTGATGCGCCCATTACCATCAGGTAGCAATCCTACCTACATTACGGAGGACTATGGGAGAAACGCAAACCAGATCTAGGGTTTAGGTGCCTCTCACCATACAGGAAACATACCGGTTCTACAGGTACGATGCCAAAAGTGTTTGGTGAAAACATGACTAAATTAAACTGAGGCCTGGTCTATACAGAGTTTTGCATGGAAAATCTCCTCTGCGAATAGAATTTATTCTGTTTATAAGTAATCTTATTCTGCGTCCGTTATCCTGATTATGTCTTGCTATTAGATTAAAAATTGTTTTTTCAAAGTCGATGAGCTTTGGTGTTTTTTCAGTGAATGTGGAATTTAAAGCATTAACTCACCTCGCCCTGTCTGTTCCAGCCCAAACCCACCAAAGGCCGGATGAGGATCCACTGCCTGGAGAATGTGGACAAAGCCCTGCAGTTCCTGAAGGAACAGAGGGTTCACCTGGAGAACATGGGCTCCCACGACATCGTGGACGGAAACCACCGCCTGACCCTGGGCCTGATCTGGACCATCATCCTCCGCTTCCAGGTGCGCGGGGTTCCCCTGATGCACTGGGTGCTAAGTGCTATAAGATGCTTCGTAGGATTTTTATTAAAAAATTTTTATTTAATTATTTTATTTATATTTATTTAGATTTTAGAAACTGCTGTGCTTCCTCTGTAGCAAGGAATATTGGACTGTTATATTTAGGTGGGCAGGGCTGAAGGTAAATGGCTTTTGCTGGAAGAAACCTCAGTCACTAATTTGCCTGGTTCAGGGGATTTACTATAGGGGATATGATGATTGGTCCATTTGTTGCAGTGGTTTGGGTTTCTGCTTACTGATTGGCCTCTTTCTGTGAGGGGTTTGTGCATTTCTCTGCCATTGATCCATTTGGGGGCTGGTTGTGCATTTTTAGATGCTGATTGGTCCCTGTTTCAGCGTGGTTTGGTTTTCTTTCAGCTGCTAGTTTGGTTCGGGTGCCCAGTTTTTTTTTCTTTTTTGCTGATTGGTCCCTTTTTAAGATTGGTTTGGGTTTCTCTCTGCTGATTGGTCAGTTTTTTGTGCTTTGTTCAGGCTTCTGTGTGCCTATTGGCTAGTTTGTCTGAGTAATCGTTTGGGATGCGTGTGTCTCAGATCCAGGACATCAGCGTTGAGACAGAGGACAACAAGGAGAAGAAGTCTGCGAAGGACGCGCTGCTGCTCTGGTGCCAGATGAAGACGGCGGGGTGAGCAGCCAGGGGGTGCTCAGGAGACATTTCTGCGCTCTGTTTGTTTTTACTCTGTGCCGTAGAGTGTAGAAAAACAAGTGACTGCAAAGTTACTCACCAAAAACTATGCCAGAGGCAGAGCTCCCCTGCTTTTAATTATCAGCTCTAGTGATTGTTACTCCAGCGTTAGAGTGAGTAAACATGCTGCGTATTCACGACCTCAGACGCGGTCAGTACAGGGTGAGAATTACCAGACTAAAGCAAACTGCAGTGGCACTCTGGGGCCTCGCCTGTCGAAAAGAGCAGGAGTGAAGCCTGGGGCCCGGAGCTCTGGGCCCCGCTGGCCCCTCTGCATCCTTCCCCTCATCTCAGTCCCAGCTGGGCCACATTCACAGGGTCTCACAGAGCCGATTCACCGCTCAGCAAAACTCTCCACATCACCAGGCTTATGTTTGGCAGGACAGTGCATCACATTTGATTGTATATGAAGTGCAGTATAAATAAAGTTTGATTGATTGCTCATCCTCCGTCAGAAACCAACATCATGCTACAGCACAGCTTACAGTACATGCAGCGCTACGCTGCAGGATCAGCTCTCCCTGTAGAGACTACAGCTGCAGTAAACATGAGTGCTGACTCTGTTACTGTACTACACTACATGCTAAATCCAGAGCAGTGCTGTTGATGCAGTTTGTTTTGCATATCAAAGCACATATTTGAGCTGACAGGAGTTGGTAACTGTAGACAGTTTCTCTTTATGGGCTGTACAGTGTAGCCTAAACCTGTCTCTCTTCCCACTGTTGCCAGTTTGGGCTGTAGTTTGGGCTGTAGCTTAACTGGCGGGCTGTGAAGATCCGGGTCTCACATACTGAGCAGAGCGATTGCTCAGTAAACTGGACCTGCGTAGAACTGACCGACACTGTTCTCTGTAAGGGCGGAAGGTTGTGTCGAAGAATGCGGCCTTTGTTTTGTTTAAATGCAGCTGATTACCCCAGCATGGACCAGCCTGGAATTAAATTACAAATTTATTATGAGTTCTCCTCCCCAACTACCAGTTGCTAAAAGCTCAGACAGGTTTCCGGGGTGAAACTGGAGAGGTGGTTATGAAGGGAGTTTTGTGCTTTGTTTTCGGGTGGGGAGTCCAGTCGCCTGGAGCCAAGATGTCTTCTGACTGTTGTTTAGTTTCCTTGTTGTCGAGAAGCTCGTGGAAGAGGTTGAGGTCATGAGTTTGGTTGATGAGGCTAATCTTTGAATCACACAGTCATTGTTTACGTGGGGCATATACAGTGTGCACCGTAATTCATTGGACAGGGTCAATTTTTTTTGTTATTTTGATTCTTTTGAATCCAAATGAGCATAATTCTTACATGCAGAAGAGGAGACTGAAGGCCAAAAAGTCACCAGAACAGGCAGGAAGGGAAGATGCTGCAGTGCAGACCTGCGGAGCGTCAGCAGGGAAGATGCTCAGCGTCTGGTGATGTCTGTGTCACTGACCTCAGTCATTCCATGCAAGGGCTGTGCAACCAAATATTAAAACTGATTACTTTATTCCACATTGTGTAACCTGGTGAATATTTTTTTTTATTTCCCAGAAAAAGTGTGTGGGGTGGAGAGGGGGGGGGGGGGGTAGTATTATCTACCAAATGTGCTGCCATTTCTAAACGGTTCATTCGTTACGGATGAAAACACTCAAATTAAAGCTGACTTTCTGTTCTTAAACAGTATTATACTTCTGCGATTCAGCAATTGTTTTTGTATTGTGAAAAACTCAAGGTGTTTGAGTACAGAAATAAATCAAGGCACTGTCCAATGAATTATGGTGCTTGCTGTAAATATTCCTCTTAAGGCACAGTCTATGAGTCGAACAGCAGTAACCACCTCTGCTGTCGATTTTCACCCAAAGGTTTTCGCATCGACCCTTAGGGAGCGCATCTCATTCAGCAGCTCAAGTCATGTTCAGCTGGTAATTAGTTGGGCTGTTTGCATCAAATTGGGGTTGAAATGGAGACCAGGGCGATGTGCAGGGATGGGGGAGGTTTATACTGGCTTTGACTGGGGTGAGTTTTCGCTGTCTGAATGTATTGATGTGTTTCTTAAGCTCTATGTTGAATGAATTTCTCTCGGCTCTGCAGGTATCCCAATGTGAACATTCACAACTTCACCACCAGCTGGAGAGATGGGATGGCCTTCAATGCTCTCATTCACAAACACAGGTACTGAGCGACTCGCCTGAACCGCAGACCCTGTTCGGCTCTTTCACCGCTTATTCAAGCTCTTTACAGGGTCTTCGGTGAATTATTCTGACCAACACAGCTACTGCACGTCTGAACTGATGAGCAGGTTTAACCTAACAAACCATGGTTTGAGCCAATATGTACAATAAGCGTAGTTATTGAGGTGTGGCATGGGGTATCGAAGCTGTTGCACAATTGCAAATAACTGAAGGCCCTCTGGGGTGTTATTGACTGCTCTGGGCCGTAACAGGTCTTGAATACTCTGGTATAGACTCACAGGGAGATAAACAGCCCATCTTAATTCTCTCATAAACCTGTGTTATTATCCTTGCTGTGATATACCCAGGTTTTGTGAATCGCACCTGCGTTATACACTCGAGATGTTCCAGGGAGAAGCCAAATATAGAAGCTGCTTGTGCTGAGCCTCTGTACCGCTTTGGTTTCGGGTTGTTTTGTTGAATTTTGGGTGTTGGACCAAGCATCTATGGAGAGATTTGTCTTAGTGTTTGATTGTCCCATATTTTGTGTCAATATAGGCCAGATCTGATCGACTTTGACAAGCTGAAGAAGTCAAATGCCCACTACAACCTGCAGAATGCCTTCAACCTGGCCGAGCAGCACCTGGGCCTCACTAAACTACTGGACCCAGAGGGTATGTGCGCACGCGCACACACACACACACATGCACGTACACACGCCCCACGCATGCACACACACACATGCCTGATGTCCTTCATGTTTCACATTTTCAGGGGCAGTAGGTTTGTTTTTTATATTATCATAATAAAAGTTTGAGATCCAAATGGCGCCACAAATCTAAATCACAGATGCTTGTATTAACATAAAGAATCTAATCTGTGTAACCCGTATGTGGTGCAGTGATTTAAAGCTAAACGGATCGTCTGCTACATGGACAGGGATTCTAAGAAATTTTATTGTTTTTTTTTTGCCATGATTATAATGTATTTTTACTTAATAAAAAAAATAAATAAAATTGGTGGCAGGAGCTTTTTTCTTTTTATAGCTGAAATTCAGCTTTAGATGTTGAGTTATTAGACCACAGTGACACAAATCGCGTTGATGGAGGTGGGGTTACTGTCGTGAAGCATCAATTTAAAATTTAAGTAAAATTGGTCATATTTTGTATGCCGTACTCTATATTTGCGGATAATGAAGGGTTGCATTGGATGGCATTTGGGAGCTTCGTTGGCTGGTTTGCTTCATATTTAACCTCCCATAGCGAGTGAAGCCCTGCTCTTCAGTTCATGAGAGCTGGAGTCACAATCAGAGAAAGACGCTGAATTCCATTCAAATTAATTTTGTTCTCAGACTCTTTCAGGAAATGACATTCAGGAACATTCAGGAAAACAAACCGACAAGTAGAACAGAACGTCACTCGAGATATTAGGCAAACTCATGCGCACTTTTGCGTTTGCATCTCATTATGTGTCTGAAAGGCATCAAAAGACTGCAGTTGGTGAAACGCAAGTTCCATGTTAACGTTTTCAAGTTTGAGGAGAATATTGTTGATCCCGCATTGATTGCACAGTCAGATCCGTAAATGTTCGGACTGTGACACGGATTTAATGAGCCATAATCCCAACACGGTTCAGTCAGTGTGGATGTACATAACCTCTTATTAAAGCAGACTGTCTGCTGTTTAATGTATAAGTTCTACCATGTCAAAATCAAACCCTGTGACCGAACACGTAAAGACTTTAATGTATGAGAAAATGGCAGGTAGCGGCATTGCTGACGGTACACAGCAGACCCTCTGTGTAGATCAGTGAGATCTGTCTATTTGTCTGTTTTTAAGCAGTAATTATATTGGAACAAACTTCCACTGCACCAGGCCGACAGTTGGGTCACATTTCTCTGATAAACTTCACGCCCTCCAACGCCAGGGCAGTTCTGCCACGTCCGCCAGGTTCATTCCCGCGAAACTTCACGGACCGTTCGGTGGAAGAAAGACCAGAGACAACAGTCTGCGTTGATAAGGGAGAATGAGAAAACGTCCAACCCATTGTTCTGCTTCCAAAACAAAGCTGACCTCTCCGACAAGTTCCTCCAAAATGCATCTCTGGAAGCCGTTTTTCCGCAGAATAAATCTCCTCTCTCTGCTGGACGCAGCCAGGAAGCCACACCTGTTTATTTATTTTCCTGTGGCTCTTGAAAGAAATTCTTTGGTTGGAAAACGAAAAGGAAATGTGTAACGATGTCGTTGCTCTGCCTTCATGTACGCTAAGGTCATGCAGGGATAATATCTATGATGCAGTCCGTTAGCATTTCAGCAGTGTCACGACTTTAACCCTTTGGATCTATACTGCACTGATTGGAATAGGAAAACGATGAATATGATTTTAAAGGAGATAGTGTCGCAGGACCTTGTGTCCCTGTCGTATGGACCATGTAAGAACTTTAAATTCAGTGCCTTTGTTACTGTGCTTGCTTTCACCAATATGGGTTCAACTGACTGACAGATCAATGGCATGATGGTTCCTGTATGTTTTGTGTGTGTGACAGATATCAGTGTTGACCACCCCGATGAGAAGTCCATCATCACGTACGTGGTGACGTACTACCATTACTTCTCCAAGATGAAGGCTTTGAAGGTAGAAGGCAAGCGCATCGGCAAGGTGAGGGGCGTGGTCATCTACTCTTACTTGTACAATAACACCTTTTTCGAAGGCAGAAAACAACGACAGTTTGGCCATAATATGTGTAAACTCCCTCCCTGTAATGTTGGCAAATTCACACCCATAGGATTGACACTTGTAAACGGTGTAAAAATTACAGCCTTGCAGAGCTGGTTGTATGAGAATGTAGAAGGAGTGTTAAAGCAGAGGTGTTTCTCCGTCTGTGCAGGCAGCAGCCTCTGTGTTTGCTGCTGTGTCCTGGCAGTGTTGATACATTGAGAAAACGTTACAGTAAAATTGTGAGAAGGTTGACTGGGGCTGTGTGTGGCCGGACCGCATTTATGTGCTGACGTCTTTGGCTGGGCCTCAGGTGCTGGATAACGCCATCGAGACGGAGAAGATGATCGAGAAGTACGAGTCGCTGGCGTCAGACCTGCTGGAGTGGATCGAGCAGACCATCATCATCCTCAACAACCGCAAATTCGCCAACTCCCTGGTGGGGGTGCAACAGCAGCTGCAGGCATTCAACACCTACCGCACCGTGGAGAAGCCCCCTAAGTAAGCCCTGCCCCTCTCCATTATTTACCCAACCGTAACAATAACCCAACACCTACCGCACCGTGGAGAAGCCCCCTAAGTAAGCCCCGCCCCTCTCCATTATTTACCCAACCCTTACAATAACCCAACACCTACTGCACCGTGGAGAAACCCCCTAAGTAAGCCCCGCCCCTCTCCATTATTTACCCAACCCTTACAATAACCCAACACCTACTGCACTGTGGAGAAACCCCCTAAGTAAGCCCCGCCCCTCTCCATTATTTACCCAACCTTGACAATAACCCAACACCTACTGCACCGTGGAGAAACCCCCTAAGTAAGCCCCGCCCCTCTCCATTATTTACCCAACCCTAACAATAACCCAACACCTACCGCACCGTGGAGAAGCCCCCTAAGTAAGCCCCGCCCCTCTCCATTATTTACCCAACCTTGACAATAACCCAACACCTACTGCACCGTGGAGAAGCCCCCTAAGTAAGCCCCACACCTCTCCATTATTTACCCAATCTTAACAATAACCCAACGCCTATCGAGCTGTGGTGAAGCCCCCTAAGTAAGCCCCGCCGCTCTTCATTATTTACCCAACCCTAACAATAACCCAACACCTACTGCACTGTGGAGAAGCCCCCTAAGTAAGCCCCATTTCCATTTTTTACCCAACCTTAACAATAACCCAACACCTATTCTTACCCAACACCTATCGCACCGTGGAGAAGCCCCCCCACTCCACTATTCACTTGCCTCTTACACCATCAATTATCAAATGCCTACTGCACTGTGGAGAAACTCCTAATTAAGGCCCCCCGACTCCATTAATTAGCCAACGCTAATAATTACCCAAGATCTTCCGCCTAAATAAGGCCCCCCCACCACCCAAATATTCGGCCAACTCTAACATTAACCCAACACCTACAAGGACACTTTCATAGCCACCCTGGCTTTGCACATATTTCTTTCCTCACAAAATATGCTTCTCAAACACAGGACACAGACTCCAATGCTCTGATTGGACACTATTGCTCAGAAATCTTGATGTGCTGCCACAGGTCACATGATTTTTACACTGTAACCAGTTTCCACATCTTGTGCTGGAACAATGACTTGATAAGAGAGTTCAAGGTTGTCTCTGATTGGTGCATTCTTCCCATGAAGAGAAAGCCAATGGCTGCAGTCTGTAACAAAGAATTTGGGGCCAGTGTTCTCACAGAACCAGGGAACACAACGAGGATCGAAAAGATACTGTGTTTGATACAAAATGTCTTTAACCGCTGGGGTTTAACCTTGGCTGCGATCATCTCAGAGCATCGATACAGAACACAGAGACAATGTGTCTCTGGGAAATGGGTGTAACCAGTGATACTGGGCAATTTGCCTTAAAATGTATGTTACAGTATATTCTGAGTGATGGATGAGAACCATATACTGTGTTTCATCACATGAACCCTTCAGCAGAACACATGAAAAGGTTTACGAGTATCCAGTAAGAATTCAGGCCCTGCCTTGATTGTACTAGTTCCAAGTGCATGAACCAATGACATGGCAGCCGAGGAGCAGAGGGGCCCTTCTTCGTGTCCTGTCATGGTTTCTTTGAAATAGTTTTCACACATGTGCTCTAATGGAAGCTTCAAAAATATGTCCTGGCCTGGACAGTGTGGCCAAATTCATACTGAGGTACATATTCCTTATGGCAGGTTGCTAATCCTGAAGTCTCTCCCGGACTCCCTGGTGTCTGAAACTGCAGGCAGGGGTTGAATGATGTTTTACTGTCTCGTCTGTCCTGTTTCTCAGGTTCACGGAGAAGGGTAACCTGGAAGTGCTTCTCTTCACCATCCAGAGCAAAATGAGGGCCAATAATCAGAAAGTCTACATGCCCAGAGAGGGCAAACTCATCTCTGATATCAACAAGGTCAGCTTCCTTGAACGACCCTGCTGAACTGCACTTCCTGTCTAATGCAGCCATGATCCCTGCAGTTATGGCTGCACTTCCTGTTTCGTGACCTCTGACGCTGCAGTACCAGGCACTCATGCTGCAGCAGGGACTGTAAATGCAGTGAGCTGAGGTGGCCGTACCCCAGGCGGAGGGCTGTGAGTTGTGTGAAGCTCTGTCGCCCCCTGGTGGAATTAGACTGGCACAACTTCGCTCCAATTTATGAGCACTGCTCTGTACCCTGTGGGATTATGCACTTTACCCAGGAAAAGGGATCGCAAATACTGAACTGTTTTCTAAGCAAAGAAAGGGAAACTGTAGTCTATCGCATTGGTGTGGTGAAGCTGGGAGAGACTGTTATTGATGGTGTTTTATCCTGCATCAGGCCTGGGAGAGACTGTAATTGATGGTGTTTTATCCTGCATCAGGCCTGGGAGAGACTGTAATTGATGGTGTTTTATCCTGCATCAGGCCTGGGAGAGACTGGAGAAGGCGGAGCATGAGAGGGAGCTGGCCCTGAGGACAGAGCTGATTCGCCAGGAGAAACTGGAGCAGCTCGCCCGCCGCTTCGACCGCAAGGCGGCCATGAGGGAGACGTGGCTTAGTGAGAACCAGCGGCTCGTCTCACAGGTACGATATTCAGCTCCTGCGCTGAGGAACTGAGGGTAACACAGCGCATTAGCACACACAGGTACCCTGGTACTCCGCTCACACACCTGCACACTGCGCGTTTACACCAGCACCAGCGCTAGTGTCCTGCGCCCGACACTGCTGCTCCGTACACTGACTGCTTAACACTCCTCTCTGGGTCAGCTCTCCCTCCCGGCCTCTCGGCTGAGCAGCGACACTCCGTTACTGACCCTCTTACTGCCTGTCCTGAGGGAATCATCTTAACCATCTAATGATTTGATTTGACGGTCAGAGCTGCAGTAATTCTACAGTATAACTTTACTGCTCCATTATACTGTGCTGTAAGGAATTTAAGTTCTTTGCATCCTGGTGTAACTTGACTATTCATAAGAAATTACCAATAAATACGACGTGATTTGATGCAATGTATGACGTTTATGTTTTTCTGTTTATAGATAATGATATTTAGAACTTGAAATTTCGACAGTGAATTGCAAGGAATATGAATATTTTGATGAGTCCATCTTTCTTCCTAAGAGGGATGTTTCTCCCAGGATTCCCCTGCCACTAATGAGGCTCACGCCAGCCGAACTGTGTGTTTGTCTGCAGCCTGTGTGTTTCCAGAGTATAAATCTGTGTTTTCCAGTCTGTACTGCAGGACTCTGATGTCTTATTCATCAGCGCCAGTGTGTCAGTCAGTTATTCGAGTGCCGTGGCATGAAATTCTGTAAATTAGCGATGAGCGGCGCAGGTGGAAGCAGGCGAGGAAACGGTGGACGATGAGACTGAGGTTCCACCTCCGCACTCCTGTTCCCTTCCGCAGGACAACTTCGGCTTCGACCTGCAGGCGGTGGAGGCCGCGACCAAGAAGCACGAGGCCATCGAGACCGACATTGCGGCGTACGAGGAGCGCGTGCAGGCGGTGGTCGCCGTGGCGAAGGAGCTGGAGGCGGAGAATTACCATGACATCAAGCGAATCGCGGCGCGGAAGGATAACGTGATCCGGCTGTGGGAGTACCTGCTGGAGCTGCTCAAGGCTCGGCGCAGCCGGCTGGAGCTGAACCTGGGCCTGCAGAAGGTCTTCCAGGAGATGCTGTACATCATGGACTGGATGGATGAGATGAAGGCAAGTAACTGCACCTCTACACTAGGGGGCGCCGATCACTACTCCCCTCTGATTACATGGATGAAGGGCTATTCAAGCTGTATAAATGTGCAGCTCAGTGTGAGAAACACTGATTTACGGTGACTCCCGGAAGTATGTAGTGAGTGGCTCAGTGTTTTTATAGCCGCGGTAGCGATGTTTTTAGTTGGTGCGTGTGTGTGTGTGTGTTAGAGTGTGAGAGAGAGAGATCAGGGCTGTCTTTAACAAGACTAGTCTGAAACCACTATATGACTGCTGCGCAAGATTCTTTATAATATTTTCTCAGATAATTATATGTCTGCCTGTCTGCCTCGGTTTCTGTTTGTGGGCGACCCTTATGAACACGATAGCGTAGCAACCTTTTAGGATGCAGACAGGGAAGACTTACAGGTGAGTTAGAGGGATATACAGGAAGGTTGAGTCAGAAGATGGGTGTGGTCTGAGTTCGCCCTCACTGAGTGAGTTTTAACGAGGACCTTTATACTGAAATCGATACTCTCTTGCACAGATGCTGCTGCTCTCTCAGGATTATGGGAAACACCTGCTTGGCGTGGAGGACCTGCTTCAGAAACACGCCCTAGTGGAGGCAGACATTGCCATACAGGCTGACCGCGTGAAGAACGTCAACGCCACTGCACAGAAGTTTGCCATAGACACTGATGGTAAGTGCAGAGCTGTGGATTTTTCAACACCTTCTCCTCATTTCCCGCTCTTCCCATTGTGTTCATCTGAAGCATCTCAGGTTAAGTGTCTCTGTGTGATGAAGTGATCGTGTCTCACCTCTGAATTATTACCTGCAAGCAAACTGAAACTCAGGATGTCTAACTGCAGTACAGTAGTGCTACAGCGTGTGCAAGCTTAAACTCTACACAGATTAATCCTGGGCATTGACTAAACTATATTTTTACAAAACGCAGTGGGCTGGTATCACTGGCATGGATTAAAGGTGTTCTAAGCACGGTTGGGTGACGTCACTTCTGTTGACGTTTGAAGTATTATCAAATGAAACGGAGAGCTAGTTCGCCCCTCCCTCTCCCTCTCCCCCCCTCCCGTGCTTCCTGAAACGGTCATGAAAAAAACCCCTAACCCCACCCCCCCATCCCTCGTCGTTGATTGGCTGGATGGTCCAGGCTGGACCAGGTTGTTTTGTAGTAGTTTTTGGAGCCTGGCCCTTCCACAGGGGCTGCATTCAGGGGACAATCAGCTAGCGGATAGAGACAGAGACATAAATTTGCTTAATTTACTCAGCAGTGTTTACACCTGCGTGATTAATATGGTTTATTAATTATCCCCCCAGGGTACAAACCATGTGACCCGCAGGTGATCCTGGACCGCGTGGCGCACATGGAGTTCTGTTATCAGGAGCTGGGTCAGCTGGCGGCGGAGCGACGGGCGCGGCTGGAGGAGTCGCGCCGGCTCTGGAAGTTCTTCTGGGAGATGGCGGAGGAGGAGGGCTGGATCCGGGAGAAAGAGCAGATCCTGTCGTCGGACGACTGCGGGCGGGACCTGACTGGCGTGCTGCGGCTGCTGAGCCAGCACAAGGCCTTCGAGGACGAGATGAGCGGCCGAAGTGGACGCCTGCAACACACCGCTCGAGAGGGGCAGGAAATGGTCGAGGCCGGGCACTTTGGCGCCGACAAGATCAGCCAGCGAATCGCTGAGGTTCAGGAACAGTGGGCGGGGCTGGAGAGGCTGTCAGCAGTGCGGAAGACGAGGCTGCGGGATGCGTGCAACATGCACCAGTTCCAGGCTGACGCCGATGACATCGACGCTTGGATGCTGGACGTGCTGCGTATCGTGTCCAGCTCAGATGTGGGGCACGACGAGTTTTCCACACAGGTGAGTGAGGACCTCGCTTCGTCTCACGCACGAGTGAACGCATTAAAGGCATGGTCAGTATTAAAGATCGAGCTGTGCTTTCTGGAGAAATGCTGCCCCCTATTTGTTTGGAGCAGGTGGTGCATTCTTACATGGTGCTTTAAAGCAATTCTTGTAAGTAACCACCTGCATGTCAGTTTGCGTTATTACCTCTGCCAAACTACTGTATGTTGGCAGGAGGTACTTGTGATTGGTGCCGTTAGTCTGTTTGTGATCAAGATGACTAAGAAAGTAATGAACGGATATCTCTGAAATTTTGTGGGTGGGTTGGTTTTACAGCATGGATGGACTGTATTGATCAGTCAAACGATATGGCTGCCACGGCAGCCATCTTGAAACCCTATGACACGCGATAACTGAACTTTGTTCCCACTCACCAAGATTTGGACTGTGCTGCCTCGGCAGAGGTTTGCACTCTAGGAGCCTCTGGTTTTGTCATTTTATTCAGTCACGCGCAGGGTGTGTAGACATGTCGGTGGTGATTATTTTAACCTCAAAAGTGCGAAATGCAGCTGTTGTTGCCCAATGATGCAACATATCAGAGTCAAAGCTGTTGAAAACTTATCATGTGGCGACTCGTTTTAAACAAGTCGCCACATGATAGGTTTTCAAAAGCACAAGATCATCACATTTATATATTTTTTAAAATTTATTTCAGCGCTCTACGGGTTTACAGGAAGTTCATTTTTGAAATGTAATGAGTGTGTTGATTTGAATAAGTTAGTGTGTCAAACCTCAGGAAACTGTTGGTGACTCTGCATTGGCTGTAAGGTCACGTCCCTGAAGTGTTTGGTCAGATTATGAGTGCAAAGGCCCTCAAAGTGAAGTGCTGTCGGTCCAAATACACACACCGTACACACACTGTCTGTATGAGTCTGTACGTTAATCAGTGACTCATCTCTATCCCCCTTCCCATCAGGCACTGGTGAAGAAACACAAGGATGTGGCAGAGGAGATCGCCAGCTATCGCCCGGCGATCGACGCGCTGCACGAGCAGTCCCGCAGTCTCCCCGAGGAGCAGGCCAGCTCGGCAGAGGTGCAGGGGCGCCTGGCAGGCATCGAGGAGCGCTACGCGGAGTTAGCGGAGCTGACCCGACTGCGGAAACAGGCACTGCAGGACGCCCTGGCGCTGTACAAGATGTCGAGCGAGGCGGACGCGTGCGAGGTGTGGATCGACGAGAAGGAGCAGTGGCTGAACAGCATGCACATCCCTGAGAGGCTGGAGGACCTGGAGGTGATTCAGCACAGGTGAGCGAGAGCAGGGCCACGCCCGAACACCGTCATCACCGACCGCGTCCTGCTGTAACGGGGAAGGAACTGGGTTTATATACGACCGTCTGATTCCCAGATACACCATTACACCTGAGAGTGTGATACAGGCAGTGCTTCACTGTGTACATACAGCTGCAGTGATGTATATTCTGTTAAAATAACACCGTTAAAGTGCCCTGCTCATTAGACCTGCTAGCTGGCCTGGGTGAGGATGTATCTTGATCACGAGTGTCCAGAAATCCCTGTCAGGTGGATTATTATCACGTTCAGCTGTGATTGTGATGAAAACATTTTACTTGATTGTTTTTCTACATTGAGAACGAATATTGATTTAATTCTGGAGCAAATATCATGGAGTAGAGAGCCACGCATTGGTTATTTTCTTATTCTGTGTGATGTCGCCCCATAATGTGAGGGGTACATGGGCAAAGACAAACTCCCGAGGCGCTTCTCAGGAAACAGAGACTTGTTTTGGTCACCATGTTATCCCACGACGCCTCTCCGGTGAGAATCTGCTGTGGGACGTCATGTTCCTCCAGAACTCTAATACCACACAGCAGAACCTTACCTGCCAGAGGCCGGTTACTCCTCCCAGGGAAATCGTTGGCTGTATTAGTGTTCCTTCCCACAGTGGGCGGAGCAGCAGCACAGATGACCCTCCTGGGCGTGGCCAAATGCACATGCAGGTGCAAAACATCCACTGAACAGGGCCAGGCCTCCTTTCTGGCATCCCAGACTGTATCTGTGATTAACGAGCTCAGCCGCCCTGCATTCAGTATCCCTCTGTTATCCTGCATGTTTGCCAGACGCCAGTGGAGTGGCCCCTTCATCGAGTTTAATAGCTTTTGTCTGCCCACAGTCTCCTGTGTTTCCCAAATATAATGCACAGGTTTATTGCAAACTGTGCCCGCGCGCTGTTTTGGGAGATGATACACTAAGACTAATGAGTAAAAATTGTTTGAGGATTTTTATTGCAAATTCCTGAATATTTCTGCGCCATTTCTCTAGATACTTTTAAATTTAAATTTACCTGCATTATTAATATGTTTCCCAAATCAGCCATTTGCCTGTGCTAATGGAATACATGTATTTTTGTGTCAGCCATTTTAAAACGTTTGCATTTATTAGCTGTGAAAGGTTCAGTTCGTCTTCAGTTCACTCCCAGCGTCTCGCATAGTTTGGATTTTACTTCTGTCAAAGCAAACCCATTTAAGAGCGGTATCTGGGAAAGAATTTCTGCGGGAGTTTCAGTGTGGGAGCTCTGGTCACAGGTGAGAATATAGGTGATGGCATTTTTGAGCCTGACAGCCTCATATCTGCCCAGTTGTGAAATATTCCCTCAGAAAAGCTTAATAAAAACAAAAATACTTTGTCAGAGATTGTGTCCTGTTTTCATATTTGGTCAGAATTGATGGCTTTCATATCCTGCAGTGTTTATGACGCTGCACCACACGGGGGAAAAACTCAGCCTTGTTGTTCATTTTTATTCGTTTTCCATATGAGTTAACCCTGGTGCTGAAGACAGCTGTATAAACTTCTGTGGAGAATATGGTTCCAAAATTATTGCATTTTCCATTCCAAAGATTTTGTTTTGCAGATTCTTTGTTTCCATTTCCTGTTTGTAGCCTGTGCTATAAGTAATGTAATAATTACATTTTCCATGGTCACATTTTAGGAATGTTTCTAAATCAGACTGATGTAATTATTATTATTGTCTGATTATAGTCACTTTTTGGCAATCCTTCAAAATCTGAGAGACCTGGAATTACAGGGATGTCCATAAGTATCTGGACAGTGACACAATTTTTGCTTTGTGGCTCCACCTCAGCACCTTGGATTTGAAAATGATGAATTTAAGGATTAAAGCCGTTAATATTAATTTGTGCGCATTTGCTTGTCAATCCGTGAAGCAAAATCAACACGTTTCAATCAGTTTTACCATCTGAATTCTTGCTGTCTGTACGGTAAAGTTTTTTTATTTGAATAATTCTTGATAAATAAATAAGCAATATGATTTGCCTTATAAATTACCCTCATTTTCCTTCTCCAGGTTCGAAAGCCTGGAGCCTGAGATGAACAACCAGGCCTCGCGTGTGGCTGTTGTCAATCAGATCGCCAGGCAGTTGATCCACAGCGGCCACCCCAGCGAGAAGGAAATCAAAGCCCAACAAGATAAGCTCAATACCAGGTAACAAATCGGTTTAGTCCCAGGCTTTATATTTAGGCCTCATAGATCCTGTGTGTTTTCTGTGGTGCTGAAGTTGAATCGCGGGCCCTCATTGTTAAATAATGAAATTATCATGTTTGACAAGACTGTGGTCTGGAAGCTGTTCTATTTAACTTCTAAGTATTTTGGGGAGTTTTAACTCTTGTTTTACTTCATGATGAGATTTTTTGGCTGAAGAAGAAAATAACCTGTCTTAAGCTGCTTAACCGAAGTGAAATCTTCCTCAAAATGTTACTGTTTAATTCTTCAAAAAAAGTAATTGAAATATGATTTTAAGTCCAAGTCAGGGTCAGATTTCTCCTTGAGCTCTGATCATTTTTTACTTATTTCAGCAATGTGAGTTAATTGTGACTGCAAAAATATTATTAGCTCAGAAAACAGCAGGAGGGAAGGATGATGGGAGGTCCTGGGTGTCTGTGCACCTAAAACAAGTTTTGCCATGAAGGAGTTTGAGCTAAACGCTAAACAGGCACTTCATTAATGCAGCAAACAATCTGTTTCTTTTCTGGAATGATCTACATCATAAAATCGTCCTTGAAATCAGTTATCTGTAAATATAGCTGCCGCTAAAAGTATTAAAGTTTATGTATTTAATTTATGTGTTGTATTTGCTTTGCTTCAAGGGCCTTTCCTCAATTTTCATTATTATTCCCTGTGGTATTTTTGCACTCTAAGTCCTTTATTTCAAGGAGTCACCACTAATGGTAAATATAATAGAGAGGACAGCTTCTACATGGAGCCTCTGAGTGCTTTCAGAGTGTTTCTCTGGCGGAGTTGCCTTCAACACTGTCATAATGGCAGAGAGGAGTAGTTTGCTGTTGATCATAATGCTGCACCATGTAGGAAATGCTCAGCTGCTATTTTTGCTCCTGACTTCACACTTCTGCTGAGGTGGTTAGGCAATGATACCAGAGAGGAAACAAAATAACTACCGTGTAAAAAACGAGAGCATTTGGAGAGATATCTGAGAAAGCAGAGGCTCTGAGAGAGCTGGGCAACACAGTGAGCAAAACCCTCCAAATTTTTCGTATGGACTGAACTAAAATCAGCGGTGCTTGAGTTACCTGGCCCTATTATCCAGCGAACTCGATTACCCTGCTCATTTATATACCCTGTTGGAGGATTGAGTCTTGTGATCTTGGAATGGGTGACACATTGGTCTGAGGGAGTGTCCTCTGGGCTGGGGCTCGTATCATTGGCTGCAGCTCAGTTCAGTTCATTTGATTGATTTGTCACTCATACAATCGACGCAGTGCTCGTACTCTTGTCTGACATTTATTTTGCTTTCAAAGTGTGCTCCCTTGACATTGGTGGGGAAAATAATGTATAGCACACATACTTTACATCGATACCATCCGAAATTCTCTAAATTACCTGCGGCGCAGGTGGAGCCAGTTCCGTGACCTGGTGGACCAGAAGAAGGAGTCCCTGAACTCGGCTCTGGGGGTGCAGAACTACCACCTGGAGTGCAACGAGACCAAGTCCTGGATCCGCGAGAAGACCAAGGTCATCGAATCCACCCAGGAGCTGGGCAACGATCTGGCCGGCGTGATGGCTCTCCAGCGCAAGCTGACGGGTATGGAGCGCGACCTGGCGGCCATCGAGGATAAGCTGGGTGACCTGCGCAAGGAGGCGGACCGACTGGGTGCGGAGCACCCCGAGCAGGAGCAAGGCATCGTGGGAAGGCTGGCGGAGATCACGGCGGTATGGGAGGAGATGAAGTCCACGTTGCGCAACCGCGAAGAGTCACTGGGCGAGGCCAGCAAGCTCCAGCAGTTCCTGCGGCAGCTCGACGACTTCCAGTCCTGGCTGTCGCGCACGCAGACCGCCGTGGCGTCTGAGGACATGCCCAACACGCTTGCCGAGGCTGAGAAGCTCCTTGCCCAGCACGAGGGCATCAAGAACGAGATCGATAACTACGAGGAGGACTACCAGAAGATGCGGGACATGGGCGAGATGGTGACGCAGGACCAGACAGACGCGCAGTACATGTTCCTGCGGCAGAGGCTGCAGGCGCTGGACACGGGCTGGAACGAGCTGCACAAGATGTGGGAGAACAGGCAGAGCCTCCTGTCGCAGTCCCACGCCCACCAGCTCTTCCTCAGGGACACCAAGCAGGCCGAGGCCTTCCTCAACAACCAGGTGAGCACATCTGAGCAACCAGCTAACGTGGGCTCTATAACCAGGTGAGGTCACCTTAGCAACAAGGTAAGATGGGCTTTATAACCAGGTGAGCTCACCTTAGCAACAAGGTAAGATGGGCTTTATAACCAGGTGAGTTCGCCTTAGCAACTCGGTAACATGGGTGTTTATAACCAGTTGAGCACACTTGAGTATAACCAGGTAATGTGGGCTTTATAACCAGGTGAGGTCTCCTCAGCAACCAGGTAACATGGGTGTTTATAACCAAGTGAGCACACTTGAGTATAACCAGGTAATGTGGGCTTTATAACCAGGTGAGCTCACCTTAGCAAACAGCTAAGATGGGTTTTATAACCAGGTGAGTTCTCTAAATAGGAGATCTTTGAAAGGAAGGCAGCACACTCCTGAGTCTAATGCACTTTAGTCGATGTCTCCACAGTAATGCTGCTTTAGTACTTTGCGAAATTGAACACACGTACAAATACAAATAACACAAGTATTCAATAATGTACTTCACCTTTTGAGTGTGCGCTCAGTGTACCCAAGGCATGACCAAGGGTGCACAGGGTGGTTGTTTTGGTGTTTCTGGGTGATGGGGTAGGGCAATTCTTGGCAGTTGCTTGTGTGTGGACATGTGCAGTATAGCATTGTAGCAGCAGCAGCGCGTGTGTAGACATGCATTGAGGCAAATCTGTGTGTGGAAGTCATTAGGGACGCATGCGAGAATAATAGTAATAATCTATATATTTTTACTCAGTTGGCGATTTGCGTAACTTCACACATCTCCTCTGAAACCACCAAGAGTGTTGGGTCTGGTTTCCGCATACAGCGGTTTTACTGTGTGACAAAGACGATGCACCAGGTTTCAAACTTAGTTATGAAGTGAAAACTGCATTTTGAAGCCATTTTTGCAAGTAAAACTGGCAAATTCAATCAGCTGTAAAAACGATGCCTGTGCATATAGCCCGTGCGCAGCAGGGGTATTGATTAGTAATAATAGTAACAATAATAAATAATTTTTTTCAGGAGAACATATGTTGTGAAGGCTTCCAGCATTCTGATCAATTTTATTGTTCAAATGTCACAATTCTGATGGTAAAATACGAAGCCATAAAACTTCAATTTCTCAACATTTGCTCTCAGAAAAAATTTCACTGTAGAGAGCAAGGATCTGGCAATGACTCAGTAATATTGTCCTTTCTTGGTTGATAGTGACGTTGATGTTCAAATGCCATTGGTGAGCTCTAAGTGCACCAAATCCTCTTTGGCCTGACTTGACATGATACTGAGAGGACATTCCATACAGGAAGTGAAACTGTTTTCACAGTCATAATGTCTCAGGCTGCTACCTGAAATATGTGGCTCGGACAGCATGGAGAGGATGGCGAGGAGACGACGGCTTTGTATTTGCTTGTATTTAGATGTTCTTTAGTCTCTAGCTGTTAAAATACTGCAGAAAAATTAAGCTTGATTGAGTATATGCTGATCCACACCTCAGCCTTGCATACACATCAGGTTCTTGCCAAATTACTGGGCATTACTGACCCAGGCTCAGAGACTGTGGATATTAGCCTACAGCTCAGGGCTTTGAGGTAGCGACTTAAGGTTGGAATTTTTCTCTGACATCAAAACAGAATCCATGGCTTATCTGGTGTTTCATCATTACAAACCTGATTGAAATTGTGCTTAGTTCTTGTTGTTAATTAGCTGAATAGAGAACATCTAGTTTGTATTTTTTTACCGTAACTTTTGCTTTAGTTTGATTCTTTTTAGCACTTTCTGTCTCCTGCTGCATGTTACTGATCACAGTCCCTCCCAGGTACTGACTGTGCTCCTGGTGTGCGGCGGTTGGTCATGTGTTTGAAGCGTGACGGTGTTCACTCCTGTATTTCAGTGTTAGTAAAGGGACTTGTTTGAGGAGTGGAAAGTTTTCACAGAAATTGTACTGGAGACTCTCTCACACGCGCACACACACACACACACACACACACACACACAGAGTCTCTTGCTGGGGCTCACACACCCTGGTTCACCTCGTCTACAGTACTAATATGACTGGACCTTTCTCTCTCTCTCTCTCCCCCTCTCTCTGTCTCTCTCTCTCTCGCTCTCTCTGTTACTCGGAAATCGCTCGCCCCTCAGGAGTACGTCCTGGCGCACACCGAGATGCCCACCACGCTGGAGGCAGCTGAGGCTGCCATTAAGAAGCAGGAAGACTTCATGACCACCATGGACGCCAACGACGAGAAGATCAACGGCGTGGTGGAGACGGGCCGGCGCCTGGTGAGCGATGGCAACATCAACGCGGAGCGAATTCAGGAGAAGGTGGACTCCATCGACGACAGGTACCTGCACACGGCCTGCGTCTCGGTGCTGTTTATTAACGCAAACCCCCGGCGAGCTGTGTGGGGAAACGTACGGATTATTGCTGCTCATTTCCATACTTCACCTGATGCTTATTTTAATATAAATAAAATGATGACATATTTGTCCCACACTCTCCCCTCTCCTGTAAGTCGTATCGTGTTCCTGCAAGTGTAACTCAAACCTGAAATC